>JBBPMM010000722.1:0-14474 GCA_038090335.1 Solioccasus polychromus
GAATGAGGTGGTGGTAGTGGTGGAGTAGAGGGTCAGGATGCTAAATGGTCTGGTAGAGGTTGCATCCATTTGGGTTGAGGGGTCCATGTAGGTCTGGTAGGTTTGGGTATGGGCAAAGCAGGGGTGTCGTCATAAGACGAAAGACATGGTTGAGTGGGAACAGAATAAGGAGTTGGTTGTTGGCGAGGACAACGGCAGGGTCTGCGAGGAGGAGGAGGAGAGGGTGTCGTCAGAGGACTGGGGGAAGAGAGTGAGGAAAGGAGGAAGCGGGGTTCTATCCCATTAGTGATGGTAAGAGGATACCCCTGGTAACGAGTTTCCTCAGTAGGAGTGAGTCCATCAAGAAGGGATTGGAGCGTAGGGATAGTGGAGGATGGGATACGATTCGCAAAGAACCAGAAACCCTCAGAGTGCATGAGATCCAAGAGATGGTCTAGCATCTGCTGGGTAGAATGATCAATGGCTCGCATGAACACAGAGCCAGTTCCGGAGTGGGACCGTTGGAAGAGGAGATCAGTGGTGTAAATTTGATGGTACAAGCGTACCATTGTCTGCAACGAGGTTGCTTGACTCCATAGAGGATCATGCTCGACACAGAAGAGGGGGCAAGGATCGGCAAGGATAGTGCCAAAGAGGATGTGGTGATAGGAGACTGGGAGATGCTCGGCATAGATAGCAGGGGACAACATAGCGAAAGTCAAAGGTGACAGATGAATGGAGGTGAAGAGTGGTATGGCAGAGTTCTAAAGATGTTGTCGAGTTTTATACTCTTCTAACACCTCTGAGGCATTCCCTAGATTAGATTCTGGTTCCCACATATTTTCGGCAGAGGAGTATCCCTTCCATTTGACAATGTATTGTCGCTGTCCTCGTGCTCCACGGTGATTTAGAATGTCTTCGACTTCCCATTCTTCTTCTCCTTCTATCTCCTCCGACAGTGGTTTTAAGAAGTTAGGTCCATGTTCCAGTGTTTCCCAATAGGACGATAGGAGTGATGCATGAAAGACATTGTGGATTTTCCAAGATGGGGGTAAATGGAGTTCATAGGCAAGGGGAGACACAACCTTAGAAATCTTGAATGGTCCCTCCCGTTGGGGAAGAAGCTTCTTAGACGTATGATGGAAGCGAAGATTATGGGCCTCAAGCCAGACCTTATCTCTGACCTTCCATGGTTTGAACTTTGAAAAGGTCCATTCCTTCATGATCCAGGCAGAATTCTTGTGAGCCATGAGAGCTTCTTTCCATGCTTCCTCGAGGAGGGTAAGATGCTTTTCCAGAGCCAGGATAAATGCTTTTCCAAGAGGGGGATATCCCCTGGGTTCATATCTGATCATCAGGGAGAAAGGAGTCTTTTGAGTGGATGAATGGACATTGGAGTTGTGGGAAAACTCGGCTAAGGGTAATAACTCCACCCATTTGTCTGGGTGGCCTTCGGAGAATATTCTCAAATAGGTTTCAAGTGATTGGTTGGTTCTTTCGGTTTCTCCGTCAGTCTGGGGGTGATATGTGGTAGAGAGGCAGAGGTTGTATCCCAGGAGTCGGGAGAGTTCCCGTGCAAAGGTGGAGGCAAATTGAGGCCCTCTATCCGATATGATGGATGAGTGGAGTCTGAATCTGGGGAAGACCTTTTCTAAAAATAGTTGGCCATGCCCTTGGTGTCGATGTTTTTGGAACAAGGAGTGAAAATTACCCCCTTCATAAGGCCATGGTCGACCACGACCAAAATAGAATCAAAACCCCAAACCAGAGGAAGATCCATGATAAGGTCAACAGAGAGCTGCTCAAAGGGGTGAGAAGTGGTGGAGGGGATAGGGGATAAAGGGGGAACAGTTGGGTGGGTGTTGACCTTATTCTGCTGACAGACGGCACAGCCAGAAACAAAACGACGGACAAAGGTGGAGAGACCAGGCCACCAGAAATCACAGGCGACAAGGGCATTGTAGAGGTTGACACACCTCTACGTGTATAACCTTATGTTTTCTATATTTCCTTCATTTGAACACCTTACTTACCTATGTTCCACAATAGTCCGGTTCATCAGTCTACACAGTCCATGACAGACCGGTCAGACTAGTGCATATACCAAACAGACTAATCTTAGATATATTTTCTTACATGGTTACCCTTTTTGTAAGTTTCCCCTATTTTCACTTGACCTTTTGGTTCATAGCTCCAACATCACCTTAGACGTTCGGGCTACTCGGGACCAAGTTGGGATTTTCCATCGCTGCCCATCAGGGTCAGTATTTCATATTCCCGGTCTTGACCCATTCCTTTTTTATTATCAGGTACATAGACCATGCGTCTCTCCATATCTACATAGAAGTCCAAGTATGCCCAGACTATAAATTTTGTACTCATCATTTGAAATGACAGCAGCTTTCTACCGTTTGCTCACCACTGTCACTGTCACCATTGGGATACCACTCCCTCACCATTTTTACCATCTACTGCACCATTTTGCTCGACTGTACTGCCAGTCCTAATGTATTTAATGACTTACACTGACCGGACTGCAGTTTACGACTGTCTGGACTGCATCTGGACTATACTCGTTCATGCCCACCTTCATTCTAGGACTAACCCCTTGCACTAGAGTCCCTCTGGGGCGAACATATCACTCCCCCATCACCCTCAGACTACTCCCAGGTGGCCAGGACTAACAGTCCACTCAACCACCTTTCAGGTCTTTTCAGTGTGAGTGCAGAAAATGCTGCCATGACCACTGGCAAAGAAGGAGTGGATGGAGGAAACCACGTCATGTCAGAGGATCTCTGGGACATAAAGATGATTGCAGAAATAAAGTTTCCCATCAGAGAAAGACCAATCACGCAGGAAAGAACGTGGGAATAAGGGGGAGTCCTCCATGGATTTCGAGATGGTGTCAAGGACAAGGGGGTCAGAAGAGGATGACTGGGTGATCTTTTCGGAGAGGGCAAGATCGATGGCGCAGACAAAGACATCATCAGGGAGAAGGGTAACAGCTTGGTTGTCATCAGCCATGTCTATATGATCCCATTGAGAGAGTGCATCAGCAGGGCCCATTTGGGAACTAGGCTGATGGATGAAGTGGAGGTCAAAATCTTGAAGGAATAAGAGCCATCGGGCTTGACGATGAGAGAGTTTCTGTGGTTCCCGGAAGTAAGATAGATTTTTATGATCGGTGAGAACCATGACGGGAAATGAGGTTCCTTGAAGATAATGATGCCATTCATACAGGGCGTGAATAACAGCAAGTAATTCTCGATTGTAGATGTCATAATTCTGTTCTGCAGGAGATAGGGTTTTAGATAGATAGGTGCAAGGGTGAAGGTCTCCATTGGCATCCTTCTGCATGAGGACACCACCGGTGGCGACAAGGGAGGCATCAGTCATCAAGAAGAAAGGAGCAGTGGTATCTGGGAGACGAAGAACCAGGGTAGACATAAAGATACATTGAAGAGTATGAAAAGCAGTTTCGTGAGAATCGGACCAATCCCAGATGGTCGATTTCTTGGTGAGATCAATGAGGGCTTGTGCAATAGTTGAGAAATTCATGATGAATTTTTGATAGAAGTTGCAGAACCCTAAAAAGGAACAAACTGCTTTTACCGACATTGGTGGTTGCCATTCCTGGATGGCCTTCAGCTTGGTAGGGTCCATAGATGCCTGGTGATGCCCTATAACCATTCCTAGATACTCAACTTCAGTTACATCAAAGGAACACTTCGAAATCTTTAGGCAAAGATGAAGATCCTTGAGACATTGAAGGACATGTTTGGTGCACTCGGTATGTTCAATGGGATCATTTGAATGGATAAGGATATCATCCATTTAAATGACTACCCATCCTTCCGAGATAAGATCGCGGAAGCCAACATTCATAAATGCTTGGAAAGTAGCAGGAGAATTGCACAAGCCAAAGAACATTACTGTCAGTTCGAAAAGACCGAAGGGAGTAATGAACGCCGCTTTCCACTGATCTTCGGGTTTAATAAGAACATTGTTATAACCCCATCATACATCAAACTTGGTGAAGATCGTGGAGTCTTTCAGCTTATCCAAGAGATCGGAGATGAGGGGAAGAGGATAGGCATTCTTGACCGTATGCGAGTTGAGATAGCAGTAATCCTGGCATGGTTGTAAAGACCCATCCTTCTTTGGTACGAAGAAGAAAGGAGATGCTTGGGGTGACTTGGATGGGACAATTTGTCCAGTCTGAAGGTGTTCATTGACGAACTCTCTACATGTTTCCATCTCCTTAGGGTTAAGGGGATAAACTTTGGCAATCTTTGGGATGAAGGCATCATCTAAGTCGATTCCATGATCGAAAGGTCGGAAAGGGGGAAGGAGGTCATGAGTCTTTTCTTCGAATACAGAAGTGTACTCCTTATACTCCAGAGGTAGAACTTTCTCCTTCTTGGGGGCAGCGATCGCAGCTTCTGTAGCGATGGTGGTCTTTCATAGTGATTCCACCAAATATTGTTGTTCCAGGGCTTTGCCCTCAGCATTATGGTTTTCTGGGAGGGTAGGAATGGTAACAACTCTATTCGTCCAATCAATCATCGGATTGACTTTCGAGAACCAAGGAATTCCTAAAATTGCCCGATTGTCCCCACAATTGAGGACAAGGAAGTGAACCACTTCTTCTTGTCCAGCCATGTTTACAGCTAGGAAGGCTTCTTTTCGGATATACCCTCCTTTGTTAGTGGATCCATCGGCATTAGATGCCTTTATAGGAGTAGGAAGTCGACGAGTGGGGAACTGATATCTTGTGATAGTGATGGGATCAATAAAGTTTTCTGTGGCTCCTGAGTCAAGAAGGGCTTGGATTTCAGCGGTTTTCATTCCGTGAAAGATGGGAACTCAAATATATTTCTCTTTCTTACTAGTACAAATGATAGGAGCAGAACGTTCGGGAGGATAAGACGCTGAGGCTTTCCTCCATTCTAAAAACCCTGAAGTCTTTCATCAATCAACATCTTGGAGACCCTCTCTCCATCTTCTTTGAAGCATGCCTGTAAAACTCATACGAGCTCCTTATGATCTACCTTTCGTCCTTCGAGGACTTTCAGTAGGTGGTGGATTAATGTTTGGGGGGATAGTGATGGACAGTTGGGCAGTCTGATGGTAGTATGCCTTTTGACCTTTCCAAAGCTACTTACCTCATTCCTCTCCCTGACATAGACCCACTCTCACCATCTGGACTAATTGCTTGGAGAGCTTGTCAGCTCCAAAAGCATCAAGAAGACTTAGACACAATTGGTGAACGAGTCTGAAAGGCTCAATTCGAATCTGTGAAGCATTTCGAAGCTTCATTCAAGAATTGTATCAAGGACTTTGATTTCCAGCCAGGAAATCTGGTCTTAGTCCAGAATATGTGCATTGAAAAGGAGCTCAACTGAAAGATGAAGCCAAGGTATCTTGGTCCAATGGTGGTTCTTCGCCAGACTACTGGAAGATCCTATCTCTTGGCTGAGTTGGACAGTGCAACCTCCTGACTTTGCTATGCCACTTTTTGTCTTATACCCTATTACCCTCATTTTTGTTCTTCCATTCCAGTTACTGAACTTACAGGTCTCAACAAAGAAGAAGATTGAAATAGACCAGGATGGGCAGAGTAAATAAGAGAGTGAAGAGGTCAATGAGGTCAATGAGGATGAGATTGGTGTGAGTAGGGACTGTGGAGTACAAGGTGACGGTGGGCATTGTGAGGGGATCGAAAGTGGGGACTCAGTGTGTCTCTCACCAAGTAGTCTGGGAGGTGGAATGTACAAATGCAGTGGGCACTCGGTCACTGTGACTGATGCCATCAGTGAAAACTTCTTTGGGAAATGGAGACTCAGTATCTGTAACCCTATTCGAATGAAAAGAGTCTGGTGGCAGTGAGTGGTGGTCTGGTTGAGGTGGTGTCATTGATCAGTATGGAATGGTTTCCAGCCAATCAGAATGTGATCCAGTTTCTGTCAATGGTCTTCAATCACCTTCCAAGGGAGAAACTTCACCAAAAAGGGAAATGTCAAATGAAGAGTTATTGTGTCATGCATGGTGAATAGACTGAAAGGTGGTTGAATGGACTGCTAGTCCTGACCACCTGGGGATAGTCTGAGGGGTAATGGGGAGCGAATAGGTTCGCCCCAGAGGGACTCTATTGGAGTAGGGTTAGTCCTAGAACAAAGTAGGGCACGTACAAAGCAGTCTGGTCATATTCTGGACTATTGTAGGTAGTAGTCTGGTAGATGTAGAGTGTGATGAGGCATGAAGACTGGTGGTACAGTTGAGAAAACGGTGCGGTAGATGGTACAAACAGTGAGGGAGATGGTTTTCCAATGGTGACAGTAAGTGAGCAAACAGTAGCTGTCATTTCAAATGATGAATACAAGATTTTATAGTCTGGGTATGCCCAAACTTCTAAGTATCATATGGAAGAAGTACCTGATGACATAATAAAAACGACACAAGGCCCAAATGCCAAAGGCAACATTGGAGCTAAGGTCCTAAATGTCTAAGTAATAGAAAGGACTTATGAAGAGAGTAATTGAATAATAAAAGACAAGATAAGGGGTAGTCTGGATCAGTATACATAGTAGTCTGACTGGTCTGTACTAGACCAGGTGAATGGACACTCCAGACTATTGTTGGACATACAGTAAGGGAATGAAACAAATAAAAGAATAAGAGTGTTGGAAATATAGAAAATGAAGGGATATACACGTAGAGGTGCACCAACCTCTACATTCAGGGGGGACTTTGCTTCTGACTGTCCCTGGTCAGCTCACGTGACAGTGAGAATATGTGTTGAGAAGTCGTGGCTGGGTGCAGGGTTCACTTAACGGTCTTTGCTCTCTTCTTCAACCACTACCAGCTTGCTTCAACATGTCTCAAGGTCAATTCCAATCCCAAGTTGAGAAACACCGCTTGGCGAATGACGCTGGTGCAGCACACTGAGCTGCGCTCCACAAAAACTTCAAGCAAATGACAGCATTCATGGTGGGGTTGGTGGACATGACACCCAACAACCAGGAGTATCTCAAGGATGATATGAAGGCATGGATGAAAAGGTTTGGGGTGGTGATGGTGAGTAAGAACTCAACTCATTTGATGGCTACGCTGACACATGCAGGACACTGGGAGACCACAAAGACCAAGGCAGACAAGATCGGTCTCAACACCGAACTGGAAGACGATGTCACCAAGAAGATAATGAAAACGGAGGCGACGTGTGCGGAATGGACAGAGAGATTCAAGCTGGCTGAAGAAGCACCATCTGAGGTGGTCATTCTGCCAATGCAAGACTCAGTGATGGAGGTGGAGGAGGTGCTCCCAGTGACTCAAGAGAAGGAAGCCTGTGCACCATCACAAGATGTGTGCTCACTGTCATCGGCTGGTATGAAGGTAAGTCCAAGTCGACTTGCTCAAGGCAGGGCTAATGCTTTCCAAGCACGGCCGGTCTAACCCAAACAATGAGGAGTCCGAAATTGAGGTTGTGGAGCCCAAGAAGAAGACAGCTCAGGTCCAAGCAACCCACAAGGCGTGTGTGGGGTGCATCAGCACAGGACTGGTGGCACAGTGCAAGAAAGGGAGTGGGGCAGCATGCATCTGGTGCAATCGATTAAAGGTTGCCTGCAGCCTGATGGGTGGAAGGTCAGCACTGTGTAAGCAAGGAGTGCAGATGGTCATGCAGATGAAGGGTAAGTGGTCTCATTTTGAATAGTCCAGTCTGACCTTCATTACAGAGAAACCAGTCTGCCCAAAGGCTGGTCCTAGCAAGGCTGCAGCGGCCCTGACTGAATGGGAGACACTCAGTCTTGACAACAATGAAGAGGACATGACCCCAGTCAAGGTGAGAGGGAAGGGCAAGGTGATGCCAAGGAAGACTGGATGCTCAGTCTCGTCAAGCAAAGGATTGGTTGCACTCCGGCTGAGTGCAGTCCACACTTGCCTGTACCAAATCTGGGTGAATATCAAGGTGCTGGAAGTCCAGCATGCGGAGGTCATGGCTGAGATGGAGGATTTGGTCACAGAGTTGGAGGAGCAGGGCATGTAAGTCCAGTCCAGTTGTCTCCTGTTGTAAATACAAAACATGGTGCAATGTAAAATGGACATTTAATGTGAGAGCATAGTTAGAAAAGAAAAGATGACAAAATGAAATGAAAAGAGAAAAGGAAAAGAGAAAACTTTGAATGCAAGACCATTTGGACTAATACTGGTCTGTTGCTGTGGGATACCACCCAACTTGTTTTCTTCAATCTACTTTCACATCTATTCCAGCCAATGATCCCATGGAGATGTTTCTTGGGTGTGAGGTACCACTCGACTTGTGTTCTTTGGTCTTCTTTCTTCATCTACTCCTAGTGTACTTCCCTGGACTATGATGGACTGTTTTTTGAGATGGTTTATCTGTATGTATATCAAGGTGCACTGTGTCCTTGTGCACATTTGAAGTCTGAAAATATACACTGGATATCAGCTATTTGTGGGACACATTAGAGAGACAGAAACAGAGAGAGAGAGAGAGAGAAGGAAATATGAGACTGGACTGATATAATGAGACATGAGATTGTCTGTAGAATATTTTTAGTTGTTTTTCGTTAGAGTGTTTTTATATTTTTAGTTGGCTTTTTGTTTTGTAGAGATCACTGGTCAAAACCTGGGGTGAAACAGAGAAAGGAAATCTACATATAGGTGACTGGACTAGAAGAAGTCTAGTAAGGTCAATCATCCAGACTATAGTCTGACGACTCTTCTTGGTCTGGTTTGTCGACATCTTCATCAACAATCTTGTCTAGTTCTTCATTGTCAAGACCTGTAAGTTTAGTAACTGGAATGGATGAATGAAGACGAGGATAATAGGGTATAAGACAAAAAGTGGCATAGTGAAGTTGGGAGGTTGTGCCATCCAACTCAGCTAAGATATAAGATCCTCCAGTAGTCCAGCAAAGAACCACCATTGGACTGAGATACCTTGGCTTTGTCTTTTGGTTGAGCTCCTTTTCGATGCACATATTCCAGACTAAGACCAGATTTCCTGGCTGGAAATTGAAGTCCTTGATATGATTCTTGAATGAAGCTTCGAAATGCTTCACGGATTTGAATTGAGCCTTTCAGACTCGTTCACCAATTGCACCTAAGTCATCTTGATGCTTTTGGAGCTGGTGAGCTCTCCAAGCAATTAGTCCAAATGGTGAGAGTGGGTCTATGTCAGGGAGAGGAACAAGGTAAGTAGCTTCGGAAAGATCAAAAGGAAAAAGAGGTTCAACACCATGAACCATAAAATAAGGGGATAGACTGGTAGACCGGAGTATGGTAATGTGCTTGGCCCAAAAGACTGAGTGAGCAGTGAGATGCCAGTGAGACTCCCCCCCCTGGGAGGTTTTAATGATGGCCTCCTGGACATTGAAATGGCGTCTTTTGACAATACCATTCGCCTGGGAGTTATAGGGGGAGATCTGGATGTGGCAAATCTTGTACTGGTCTGATAGTACGTCAAGTGCCTGAATAAATGCTGGACCATTGTCAGTAACAATCTCGGATAGAGGACCCCATTGACAGAGGATATCCTTGAAGATGAAGGAGGCAAGAGCAGCGCCATTTTCTGAGTGTAGCATATGCCACTATGGATAGGATGTGAGCGTGCAGCATGCTTGGACTATAAATCTGTAACCAGCTGATTTCGGCATTAGCATAGTATCAATATGGACTTTTCGAAATAATCTGCCAACAACTGGTACAAAGGGAGGAATATGAAATCTACTCATCTGCTGAATCTGGCATTTGTGACAAGTCCGAACAAACCATTTTACATCGTCGACCAGCATGGGCCACCAGAACCGGAGTAAAAGATGGCTCCAGACTGTGAAAACGCCCTTATGACTGAGGTCATCGTGCACTTCTTTGATGAGATGAAAGCATTGGTGTTCCAGTATGACTAGTTGGTGGTGGCCATGTGGTTCACGATGCCATAGACAACCATTAAGGATAAAGAACTTGGAGGCTGAGTTGATGAAGGACTGGAAGTCTGCATCTGACATATCAGCAGGGCGAACTCAAGTCTTGAGGAAAGACTGAATGAGGGCAATTCATGCCTCATGAGCAATGGCCTTCGGAGACCAAGGGATTTTGGGGTAGTCTGACAACTCAGTGGGTGGTGCATCCAATGAAGAAAGGATGGAATGAAAGGTCAAGTAAGGTGGTGGTGCAGAGTAAGTGGATAAAACAGAGGGGGTCAAGGGTGGTGGTAGTCTGGATGATGAATGGTGGGAGAAGTGCATATGGACTGTGGGAGAAGCAAAAGGAAAAGATCTATCATTTAGAAGAGTAATGGAGAAGGAGTAAGAATCATTGATCCAATCCTCGAAGTCTGTTTCTTTGGGAGGATCATTGTCAGACCAAGGGCGGCAGGATAGTCTGTCCAGTCCAGTGTGTCACTCTGCAGGGATATGATGAAGCTGAAAATGGAACAGCAAAATACCAGCGATCCACTGATTGATGGTCACGTTCAGCTGTAAGTCTGGGTTGTTGATCATACCCTTGACATACTTTGCATCCATTTTAACAATGAGGTTAGTTACTCCAAAAATGAAAACTCAGACTGAGTGAAGAGCTCAAAATAGTCCGTAAAGCTTGAGTTTAGCTTGGGAATAATGGCTCTCAACTTTGGTCAGGCTGATAGACCCAAACCAGTTAGGATACTGCTTTCCATCAGCTCCC
This sequence comes from Solioccasus polychromus, assembly GCA_038090335.1. Classification (NCBI taxonomy): domain Eukaryota; kingdom Fungi; phylum Basidiomycota; class Agaricomycetes; order Boletales; family Boletaceae; genus Solioccasus; species Solioccasus polychromus. The sequence goes on from JBBPMM010000722.1 coordinate 10,690, forward strand.
TCTTGTGAGAGGATGAAACCAACTGCAATATGAGATGTGTCCACAGCAAGGACTACTTCTTGGTCAGACTTATAGTCCAGACATTGAAGTGCCAGAGACTGAATAATTTCATCCTTCAGATGAGCCATAGCTTCTCAGTGGGCATCTCCCCATTCAAATGGGACACCCTTCCGAGTAAGGTTTACAAGAGGACAAGCAATAGCAGCAAAATTTCTGATGTAGATACATACCACTCCACAAGTCCCTAAGAACCTGCAGACTTGTGTCAGGTTCATGCACCCCAGCCAGTCTTGTATTTTCTGGACTTTAGCCTCGTGAGCAACACAACCTTTGAATGTGCACATATGACCAACAATGGTCCCTTCCAGTGCTGCCAAAACAAACTTCTTGGCAGAGACCATTGCATTGATGTTCTGGAGTCGTTGGAGGATTCTGTGGACTACAGTTAGATGTTCCCAGATGAATCAACGAATCCCTGGGTTGTCCGGGATGGTCTCATATGACCCATCCAGTCTCTGATACCGAGTGGTACTGGACTTCACCAGGAGATCATTGATGAATGGCATGGTGTAGTGAGGTATTTCATCTTGAAGGATAAATGCCATATCGGCTTGGTATATCTGTACAGTGTTAGTATGACCCATTGGAAGCATAGTAAGACAGTGTGGCCTGAGCGGACTATTGAATGTGGTTGTATCTCAGGAGTCCACATGGAGTGGTCTTTGATCATAGCCTGCAAATAAGTCCATCATGCCATAGACAGCACTTCTGCTGAAAGATTCAGCTAGGTGCTTGACAAATGGAGGAACAGAAGAGTCCTGAATGGTAACAGCATTCAGAGGTTGTAGGTTGTGGACAGGGCAAAGGCACTTCTTGTCCTGCTTAAGGACACAGAACCAGCACAACCAGTATGCAGCAGCAGAAGGTTTGTATACTCCAGACACAATGCAGTCTTTGATAATTTGGATCACCTGGTCCCAAGTGGAAGGGGGTATTGGTATGTTTCGAAGTACCCATGGTGTGTGGGATATGGTCAGTATCTTGACCGGTGGGAAGTAGCGTTCATCTAATTGGCCCTGCTTGGTTGGAACCCAAGCAAAGGCTTTTTCATGATTGAGAATGATCCACTGGACTAATTTTACTTCTTTGGGCCAAAGCCATTTGGCAGCGTTGAGGTCTAAAGCATCAGCACATTCCCAAGTGAAATGTTCCCCAGGGATGAAGTCCAGGGGATGGGTAGGTAGAGGTAATAGTCTGGAAAGAGGGTTGTCAGGGAGTCAACGCAGTATGTGATACTCCTCCTCAAGAGGGGCTGCAACTGGCTGGACTTTCCTTGTGACAGGCTTGTAGGCCCAAATATGAGTATTAAGATCATAGGAAAAGGAAGAAGCAAACGCAGAAATATGAGAAGGGATTAGAGATGATTGAGTCGAAGAAAGATAGGAAAGCATAGAAGACCGAGAGATCAGTAGGTAGTCCGAAACACAAGACCAGAGTATAACAGAAGACCAGTTTAGTAATGTCGAAGAAAGAACGTCAAAACTCTCTCCCCAACCAGTTGGTGGATCATGGAAAGCTAAAAACCCATCTTGACGATGGATTGATGATTAGTGCAGGGAAGATTTTGGTGGCACCAAGGACATCCTTCAGTCCAAGGCCAGGTAGGTAGTTTATACTCTTTTCCAGAGTTCAGATCACGAAGCACAATATTTTGTGAACCATCTGGAAAGTCGTCAGTAGTAGCGCTCATTAGACAATGAAATGGTTGGCCAAGTAAAAGATTGAAGTTGGCCTATGGTATGACCTGGACTTGTACACAAACCTCCCCAGCACCGAAGTCAGAGTGGAGGTTTTCAATGACTCCAATGGTTGACTCAGTGGTGGTATTTGCATTTGACATGGTCATGACATGGTCAGACCAGACTGGCACTTTGAGGGTCTCCCACACCTGTTTGGGCATGGCAATAATCTCTGAGCCTGAGTCCAGTACTCTGGTGATAGTCCTGGGTGTCCTGGTGACTCTAGCTTGGATAGACCTAAGGGGAATACTATGATGAGCAACAATTAGTCCATCATCACTTCAAGTGACGCTGTCACTGAATCGACAAGCAATCTCTCCAGGATCTTGACCTGAGAGCTTGTTGACATGGACAGCATTAGCTGAGACCAAGATGCACTTCAAAGTCAATAAGTCCTTGAACTGTTTCCGGACTTCTGGCACAACAGAGATACTGTAAGTTCTTGAAATGGGACCAGTATAGTCATTTTGAGTACTTGGTCTATGATTCTCTTCAGAGCTGCTTTGTCCTCCAATGGGAAGGAGTAGCGAAACTGTCCAGATGGGACTGGCATGGAGGGATATACAGTGTCAGTACGAGGTTTAGGAGTGGTCAATGACAGTGGAGGGATAGATGGTGCTGGCTTTAGAGCAGATGGAACAATAGGTGGAGAGACAGGAGTGACCAGTCTAGGCAGTGCTGATGGCTTAGACTGAGCTGCAGTGATCTCTGGGGTTTCAATGTCTTCTTCAATGGTAGGAGACCAAGAGGCTGGATGTGCAGGACAGCAAGACAGGAGTTCTACACCATTGAAGCGGACACATTTGCCCTTGTCTTTGCCTTGGTCTGCTTGGAAACTCACCCAGGCATGCAATAGATAGGCATGGAAGTCCAGGTCGTCCAAGTCTGGACTATCTTCATCATCCCAAGAATCTGCTATGGAAGTCCTTAAGATGGATGTATCAATATCTAAAACAGCGTCAATTTCAGATGGATATAAAGAAACTATGTATGCCAGTTGTGACAGCTGATCCAGTGCCCAAAGCAGACTGTGTAGGCAACTGGTCTATGCATTCCCAAAGACACTGAGTACCAGGACATGAGGGATGCATTGCCTGTTGGCAAGGTACAATTGGCCGTCTGCTCCTCAGGATGCCTTTCTGGTCTGGATATAACTGTCTACATGAGGGCAGCTATTCACAAAGTGAGCTGAATCGCCACAAAATGCGCACTCCTTTGGTCTAGAAGACTGCTGGAGGTTCACCTGTTCCTGCTTAACAACAGGAGTGCCACTGGACAATGGGGCCTGTGAGACTTGAGAAGCCAGGAATGGTGCTGCTCAGGCAGGGTAATAAGGTTGGGCAGTCTGTGATTGGCCAGCTGTAGGTAGTGGTTGGAGAGCAGAACCTGTGAGGAGAAACTTGGCCACGTCGACCATGTCAGCAATTTCATACAGGTCAGAAGGGTGGTGAGTAATCTTGGTGATAAGTAGACACTGTTGGACTTGTTGTCCCAAGTCCAGTGGTAGTCCAGCGAGGAATAGAGCATCACAGTTGAGTTGGGAAAGCTTCCTATTTATGATAAGGAACTTGGAAATCTTTTGGAACTTTCATTGGTATTCACCAAGGTCTTCTATAGTCCACATTGGCTTGGTACTCCTGGACTAGATATTGGATGTCAGCACAACAATATCGGTAAGTACCTTCACAGCCAGGATATAATTCTTTAACAGCTGTGACAAAGTCATCCCAGTCAGTGGGAGCAGCCGAAGCTTTGTCTAGAAGCTCCCATCCTTCAGACTCTTCTAAGTCCACATACTGAATGGCAGTGTGAATCTTTTGAGCAGTGGTAAGACTGGTGGCAGTACTGAGTTTGTCAATGTCTTCCAGGAATCTGGGAAGAGCAGACAGAACCTTCCCATCGAACTTGGGTGCATTCTGGGTACCACAAAGTGGCATGGTAATGGGGGTTGGGTTAGACATTGGAATAGGTTGAGCAGAGATAGGT
>JBBPMM010000723.1:0-14457 GCA_038090335.1 Solioccasus polychromus
TGACTGTCCTAGTCATAATCATCTTAGGATTACCCCAATGATGCATCAGTATCTACCATCGCGTCTATTTGATAAGTTACTAGCTGAGTTACTAGCCTCAGCGTAACAAAAGAACTAGCTCTTCTCACCATCCTCCACCTAGCAGATGGAACACCCATTCAACATTACTCCACCCTGCAGTCCTGCTTACCTGACGCCCTACCAGAAGAAGAAGAGACCCCTTAACCCCTACTCCATCCCATTCACCTCCACCTCTTCTTCCATACCACTTGAGCAAACCACGTTGCTCCCAGAACTGTCTCACAAAGAGACTCCCATTGACGTTGAACAAGACCCACAACAAGAAGTTGACTAGGAGCAGGAGTTCAACGACATTCACAACTGAGACTTAGCCCAGAGTCTTGCTAAGGAAGGACTTGATGAAGAAGAAATCCAGAGAAGAGTAGAAGCTTCTCGAGAACAGAGACATGCCGTAGAAGCAGAAGAAGCCTGGAGAATAGCTGAATACCTTAAATGATGAAGAGAAGCAATGGCAAAGACTACTGAACTCAAAGCCAGACTCCCTGATGACTTTTTGGGAGAATCTGAAGATGCAGTACACTGGATGCTCGCCATGAAAGCATACTTCAAGATGAACAGCAACCTTTACGATGACAAGGTGATGATGCTTACTACGCTCAATAAGATGAGTAAGGGGAGAGAAAAAGTTTTCTCTGAAGGTTGGTTCTATCATTTGGAAAGCCCTACCATTCCCGATGACCATCAAACCTTCAATATCATGGCTGCCAACTTTGCTAAGACTTTCTTCCCTTACAACACTGCTAGTAAAGCTTGCCAAACCATCCGAAACCTTACTCAGAATACCAAAGATAAGGATGGTTTTGCCAAATACGTCATGGACTTCTCCCTAGCTGCCACTCAGATCAGACTCACTGATGAGGAAGCCCTTATTGAATACTTTGGGAGGGGATTGGATGAAAAGATCACCACCAACATCCTCTCCATGGCCACAGTCCCCACCATGCTTCAAGGATGGATGGAGCAGGCTAGCAAGTTTAATGTGCAGCAGGAACACATCAAGGATATGCATAAGGGTTTAGGATGGAGGAACTTCTCTAATGATAGAAGGGATCCTAATGCCATGGAAGTTGACACCATTCGACTTTCCCCAGTCAAAAAAGCCTGTCATATTCGAGAAGGGCGATGTTTCATCTGCCACAAGAAGGGTTGCACCACTCGTAACCATCCTCGAGATGACAAGAAATCAGAAGGGTCTACCCCAATACGATCCAATAACCCCTTCCAAAACCAAACCAAAGCAGTGGCTGTCTCTGTTCCAGAGATACCTAAGGCACCAGAACCTCCCCCATCTTCTGAGCTAGACAAATACTTGAAAGTTCTAGAAACACGAAAGGTGGATCAGAAGGAACTCGTATGGGTTCTCCAGGCATGCTTCGAGGAGGACAGAGAAAGGGTCTCCAAGATGTCCCTAGATGAAAAGATTCAGGGTTTTTAAAGCAGAGGAAAGTATCAGTGTCTTCTCCTCCTGCATGTTCTGCTCCCATCATTTGTACCAGTAAGAAAGAGAAATCTATTCATGTCCCCATCTCTCTCTCCCATGGAACAAAAATTGCTGAAATCAGAGCTCTTCTTGACTCAGGAGCCACTGAAAATTTTATTGACCCGATCACTATCGCTAAATACCAACTCCCCACTAAATGACTCCCCACCCCTATAAAAGCCTCCAATGCCGATGGCTCTACTAATAAAGGAGGGTTTGTCCAGAAAGAAACCTTCCTAGCCATGAATATAGCTGGATGGGAGGAAGTCATCTGGTTCCTCGTACTAAACTGCAGAGAAGATCAGGCAATTCTAGGGATCCCTTGGTTCACTAAAGTAAATCCCAGGATCGATTGGACAAACCAAGTTGTCACCATCCCAGCTTTGTCAGAAGGTCATAATGCTGATGGAGAAGCTCTGGAACAGTGATATCTGGTGGAATCATTACAAAAGACCACTATCGCTACCAAGGTCACAATTGCAGTGCCGAAGAAAGAAAAGATACTTCCTCCAGAATATAAGGAGTACGCTTCAGTGTTTGAAGAGAAAACTTATGATCTCCTTCCTCCCTCTTGACCCTTTGATCATGGAATAGATCTCGATGACTCTTTCATCCCAAGAGTCGCCAAGGTTTATCCACTAAACCCAAAAGAGATGGAGATGTGTAAAGAATTTGTTGATGAACATCTTCGAACGGGGAGAATTGTACCATCTAAATCCCCTCAGGCATCTCCCTTCTTCTTCATACCAAAGAAGGATGGCTCCTTACGACCCTGTCAGGATTACAGATATCTCAATTTGCACATGATCAAAAATGCTTATCCCCTCCCCCTTATTTCTGATCTTCTGGATAAGTTAAAAGACTCAACTATCTTCACCAAGTTCGATGTGCGATGGGGATACAATAATGTCCTCATCAAACTGGAAGACCAATGGAAAGCTGCGTTCATCACACCGTTTGGTCTCTTTGAACCCACAGTTATGTTCTTTGGGTTGTGTAATTCTTCTGCCATGTTCCAAGCATTTATGAACAATGGATTCCGAGACCTTATCTCTGAAGGATGGGTAGTCATCTATATGGATGACATTCTGATTCATTCCTCTACTCCTGACGAACATACCACTCAAACGAAATGCATCCTCCAATGCCTCAAAGATCTTCATCTCTCCTTGAAGATTTCCAAATGTTCTTTTGATGTCACAGAGGTAGAATATCTTGGTATGGTCATCAGTCACCATCAGGCATCTATGGATCCGACAAAATTGAAGGCCATACAGGAATGGCAGCTGCCCATGACAGTTAAGGCAGTACAATCTTTCCTAGGATTCTGCAATTTCTATCGGAAATTCATAGCTAATTTCTCAACCATTGCTCAACCCCTAATTGACCTCACCAAGAAGTCGACCCCTTGGGAATGGTCTGACCCCCATGAAACTGCCTTTCATACCCTTCAACAGATTTTTATGTCCACCCCTGTCCTCCACCTTCTAGATACCACCTCCCCTTTCTTCCTCATGACTGATGCCTCTCTCATCACCACTGGTGGCGTCCTAATGCAGAAAGATGCCAATGGCAACCTCCATCCCTGCACTTATCTCTCCAAAACCTTATCCCCTGCCGAATGGAACTATGACATCTATGATCAAGAATTACTTGCTGTTATTCACGCCCTTTACGAATGGCATTACTACCTTCAAGGAACTTCTTTTTCCATTACAATTCTCACTGATCATAAGAATTTGTCTTATTTCCAGGAACCACAGAAACTTTCTCATTGCCAAGCCCATTAGCTCTTGTTTCTCCAAGATTTTGATCTTCACTTTGTCCACCAGCCAGATTCCCAAATGGGTCCTGCTGATGCACTCTCCTGCCAAGACCACGTCAACACAGCTGATGACAATCAGGCTGTTACTCTTCTTCCCGATGATGTCTTCATCCGAATGATTGACCTCGCTCTCTCCGAGAAAATTGCCCAGTCATCCTCCTCTGACCCCCTTGTCCTTGACACTATTGCAAAATCCATGGAAGGCTCTCCCTTATTTCCTCACTCCTTCCCACAGGATTGGTCCTTCTCTGACAGGAAGCTCTACTTCTGTAACCACCTCTACATCCTGGAGTCTCTCCAACATGACATAGTCTCTTCTGTCCACTCCTCCTTTGCTGGGGGTCATGGTGGTATCTTTCGCACTCATACCCTCATTGCTCGCGATTTCTGGTGGCCCAGTCTTTCCACCTTTGTTCAATGCTTTGTCTCTGGCTGTGCCATCTGCCAGCAGAACAAGGTGAATACTCACCCGACTGTTCCTCCCTTGTCCCCCATCCCCTCCACTGCTTCCCACCCATTCGACCAAATCTCTGTTGACCTCATTACAGACCTTCCCCCAGTCCAGGGTTTTGACTCTATTTTGGTCATGGTCAACCACAGCCTTATGAAGGGGGTAATTTTCTCTCCTTGTTCCAAAACTATCGATGCCAAGGGCATGGCCCAACTCTTTTTAGAAGAGGTTTTCCCTAGATTCGGACTCCACTCCTCCGTCATTTCTGATAGAGGGCCTCAGTTCGCATCTGCCTTTGCATGAGAACTCTCTCGACTCCTCGGATATGATTTATGGCTCTCTTCTGCCTACCATCCTCAAACTGACAGAGAGACCAAACAAACCAATGAATCCCTAGAAACCTATTTGAGAATATTTTCTGAAGGTCGCCCAGACAAATGGGTGGATTTATTACCCCTAGCCGAATTCTCCCACAACTCCAACATCCATGCATCCACCCAAAAGACCCTGTTCTCCCTGATGTTCAGGTATGAACCCAGGGGATACCCCCCCTTTGGAAAGGCGTTTATCCTGGCTCTGGAGAAGCATCTTACCCTCCTTGAGGAAGCATGAAAGGAAGCCCTTGTGGCTCACGAGAATTCCGCTTGGATCATGAAGGAATGGACTTTTTCGAAGTTCAAACCATGGAAAGTTGGAGATAAAGTTTGGTTGGAAGCCTGAAATCTTCACTTCTGACACATGTCCAAGAAGCTCCTTCCTTGGCAGAAAGGCCCCTTTGAAATCTCTAAGGTTGTCTCCCCCCTTGCCTACGAACTCCGCCTTCCCACGTCCTGGAAGATCCACAACATTTTCCATGCCTCACTCTTATCATCCTATTGGGAAATGCTGGAACATGGACCCAATTTCCTAAAACCACCATCAGAAGAAATAGAAGGAGAAGAAGAGTGGGAAGTCGAAGACATTCTTAATCACCGTGGAACACAAGGACAGAGACAATACCTGGTAAAATGGAAGGGATACTCCTCTGCCAAAAACACCTGGGAACCAGAATCTAACTTGGGAAATGCTTCCGAAGTCCTCAAAGAGTATAAAACTCGACAACGTCTTTAGAACTCCGCCATACCACTTACACCCCCATTCATCCGTCCCCTTCGCTCATCACTATGTCATCCCTCGCCATCTATGCTGAATGCCTCCCAGTCTCTTATCACTGTATTCTCTTTGGCACTGTCCTCGCCGACCCTCATCCCCACTTCTGTGTAGAACATGATCCACTCTGGAGTCAAGCAACCTCGTTGCAGACAATGGTATGCCTGTACCACCAAATTTACACTACTGATCTCCTCTTCCAATGGTCCCGCTCGAGCACTAGCTCTGCATTTACACAAGCTATCGATCACTCTACCCAGCAGATGTTGGATCATCTACTTGATCTCATGCATCAGGAGGGCTTCTGGTTCTTCATGAACCGCATTCCTTCCTCCACCATTCCAACATTACAATCTCTTCTGGATGGACTTACCCCTACCAAAGAAACTTGCTATCAAGGATACCCCCTGACTATCACTAACAGGATAGAACCCCATTTCCTCCTCTCTTCACTCTCTTCACCCAGCCCCCCATCAATGCCCTCTCCTCCTACTCCTGCCCAAAGACCCCGTTGCCATCCTCGACACCAACCCACTCCTTACTCCATCCCTGCCCAGCTGCGTCTCTCCTCTTATGATGACACCCCTGCTTTGCCCATACCTGAGCCTACCAGACCTACTTGGACCCCCCAACCAGAATGGATGCAACCCCTGCCTGATCACTTGGCATCCTGTCCCTCCACTCCACCACTACCTCCACCTCATTCTCCCTCTCCCAGGACCTCTACCCACCCTATCAACATCGATGCCATTCCTGATTCTCCTAATCAGTCGGGGCAATGCTTTAAGTGCCAACAATGGGGGCATTGGTACATGGAGTGCAGGGAATATCGCTGCCCAAAATGTTTCTTATGGGCCCTGGGTCATCAAAAGAGTTTGTGTTGAGGTCTTCCCTGTGATGGATGTGGCACTCCAGGTCATAAGTTGTCTCATTGCCCTGATGTCTCTACCAATCCCCCTATTGCAGGATGGATTATAGAGGAACATAGTTCTTCAGGAGGTGAGAATAATTTGGCTCAGTGAGCAGAATGCTACGAAGGGGGTAATGTTATGGTTTTTCCTCTGTCTTCCTATTCTCCCTGATGGACCCTATTTTTCCCGATAGTTGTTCCTATTTCCTTCACCCTTGTTCCTACACTTTCCATTTTCCATGTTCTTCTGTTTTACCTTATAGTACCAGAGCTAAAGGTTACCTCTTATAGTTATCATCCTCTGGAACATTCTAGATAGTTTCCTTTTTCTCTCTTGATCTGTGCGCCATCCCTCTACCTATAAATAGGTAGACTTCTTAGCCATGTACCTTAGCTAGTTCTACACAATTCAAGCCTAGTAACCAGCAAGCCGCTTGAAGGGAGTGAGATTACCATCATTCCAGTACTCCAGGCTACCACTCTTAGAGCCTTCATCACACATCAAGGTGTGACTTATCAGTTGATCATCTTCCTTGCTACTGTCCAACAGGAAGTCTCTTGGGGGCACGTCGATACCCTCTACTGGGAGATGACCATCCTAGTCATAATCATCTTAGGATTACTCTGACAATGCATCAGTATCTACCATCACGTCTATTTGATAAGTTACTAGCTGAGTTACTAGCCTCAGCATAACACTCATCATGCTCTATGACTACTGGACTACTACCTACGACAGTCTGAAATACAACCGGACTGCTTTGTACGTACCCTACTTCGTTCTAGGACTAACCCTACTCCACTAGAGTCCCTTTGTGGCGAATACACTTGCTCCCCATTACCCCTCAGACTATCTCCAGGTGGCCAGGACTAGTAGTCCATTCAACCACCTTTCAGTCTATTCAACTGGAGCCCACCATGAGGGACTCTAACCAGGGTTCCAGACAAAGTCTTCGACCAACCTGCCATCATTTAGAAGTTGAAAATTTACTAGCCAAGTTCCAAAACCTGGACATATCAGGGGACAGCATCCTGCTACTGGTCCCATCTGCTAACGTGCATCACATCTCATCTCACCTGGACACCTCATCTCACCTGGACACCTCATTTCACCCAGATACATCTCAGTTCGGTCTGAAGTCTGATTGGTTGGAAGAACTTCAGTCTTGATCAGGCACACCGCCATCACCAGACGGACAACCACAGCCACCAGAGTCTTTACGCTTGACTAGGGTTTTAGACTCTGATCTTCCAATAACTGACGATGTTTCAGCTGACATTATTGGTACCAACATTACTACCAACAGCGACTGAATTCCCAGTGCCTTTATTCACTTGACTCCTCAGACTAGAAGAGAGGAGGACATCAAGTCCCCAGGAACAATTCCCCCAATTTCTCCAATTCCCTCAATTCTCCCACTTCCCTCCTCTGCCTCAGAATGTCCACCATCACCTTGTACTCCTCCATCCCCACTCACACCACTCTCCTCTTTGCCTTCATCATCTTTATCTTACCTCTTTCGTCCATCTTGGTCTATATTGGTCTTACTGGACTACTTGACTATTACTCCTGCAGTGAGGGCCTTGCTCATTGACCAATGCTTACTCTGTGCCACCCTAGAATCAAACTTCACCCTGCATGCCCCCAAGAATGGTTTCACATCTACTCCCAATCTTAGCCTCGTTGTCATGCCTTTGAGAGCCCCAAAAGACTTACAGATCCTTACCATTGTTGAATCTGCATTCTCTCAGAACAGAGATGAATTGAGAGACACTGTCAGGAAGGAACTTCTGGTGCACCCCGAGATAGTCATGCTCATCATGATTCTCATCGACAAGGGTCAAGAGTACCATGGCCCAAAGGAGGATTTGGAAGCCTGGAACATTTTCTCGAAGGAGGATGAATGCTGAGATGCTACTGCTTTCCTTCATCTCAGGGAGTCTGACAAGGATGATTCTGCTCCTGATGGGCAATTTATCCTTAAGGCTGTGTCAATTTGCGACCACATGTGGTGTGACATCATTTCTGTTGAGTATTGTGTGTGGGTGAAGGATGGAGATCAGGCAATCAACATTGATTGTGATCAGCCAACATGGGGTGTATGTTGTCCTAAACCTCTAGCTGTTTATGGCTATGCTCTAACATGTTGTCATATTTTAGACCCTATATCCAGAAATTGTAATAGAGGATGTTGAAGCAGCAATCCAGAAGGGACTACTGAAAGCAAAAGAAGCTATCATCAAGTTCACCAAGAAGCTCCAGCCAAATGCTGATACATGTGGATTAGAGGCTGCTAGCATTAGATTGGACATTGACTGGGACCTCATTCAGCTTGTGTTGTGCTCTGCAGTTAACTTCACTGCCCATGCCCATTTTCAGGATTGGTACAACTCAGTTTTTCATGGAACCAAGTGCCCTTACTCAGACAGTGAGTGCCAAGATGACGAACCAGGGGACTCCTCTGATTCCTCTCTCACTACTAGTGCTACCGAGCACTCCCCTGACTCCATCTGTCCATGTTCAGACCACCGGCCCTAAATGTCATAGGCGACATGAGTAGACTCGGAGGGTATACAAACGTTATCCAATCATTGGTAATAATTTCTTGATATAATTATTAACCGTTCTCCAGAGCCAGAGTCTTCATTCACATTCGAATCTGAAAGTTGGTACAGTCCAAAGCAAGCAAAAAGTGCACCTTTTTTGTTATGCGTCCCTCAATCACAGCTCATACTAGACAGCTTGTCAAGCAATGACCATATCACCAAAGTTGCAGAAACATGATATTACCCGATTTGGGGAGATGAATCAGCCCATTTCATCACATGATAGTATGACTCATCAGGTCACTTATTGGAGTCGGTGCGTGGCATGACATGACTGTATGACTCATCAGGGCACATATTGCACACACACCAATGCCGTGTGCACTCCAACGCTGCAATGAGTCGACAATAGCAACATGGTAATCTTCACGTGCGGTTTCCTTGCATATGGTAGTATAATGTAGTTACTAAACTGTGCAGTTACTCCCTTATAATAATATATGTTCACCCCATTGTATCAACAATTATATAAATGGCTAGCCTTCCAGCGGCCTGACTTACTACTACCACCACACCAGCAGTGCTTATGGTGCGCCATACCCTTCCGCAATGTATATGTTATCATCTAGCTCTTCCCCCAGGCCACTTTCACCTTTGACTATATCATCTCCATTGTCGCTCTCTTCTGGCCATTCACTCTGTGAACTTCCCACCTCTGATTCTGCATCATCTTCATCAACATCACCCCCCAAGTCTGCCCCATCTTCACCACTGGCATTAAGTATTTTGTCTGTGCTAACACCTGGCTGGTCTGACTGCAGATATCCATCCCATTCATGGGATATGGTATGACCCACTCCCCTGCCTCGGAAGTGCATAAACATATCTCAGTCAACAAACCTAAGTTCAATGTTAGTGAGTTTTTGGCCACATATATGGGACTCACATGTTGACATTGAAAAATTTCCAATCTTTATCACCATCCTCCCTGGGATGCACAAACAAGGGCCCAAGAATGTTGTCACAGTGGCCATGTGTGAACAAAGGGATGAGATGTACACCACGCACGACAACATCTGTTACGGTTAGGGACCCCTACCCTTTTTTCCTACTTTTCTTGTGTATCTCCTATTCTTTCCGTTGTCCTCCTACTCTTCCCAATCTTTGTTCCTATTTCTCCTGTTTTCCGTTTTCTTCTGTTTTGCCTTGTAGCACCGGAGCTCAGAGTTACTACTTATAGTTAGGAATCCTCCGGAACATTCTAGATAGTTTCCTTTTCCCTCTTGGTCTGTGTGCATTCCTCTTACCTATAAAAGCCTAGATTCCCTACATTTGTACTTTAGCTAGTTCTACGCAATTCAAGCCTAGTAACCAGCAAGCCGCTCAGGACGAGCGAGACCACTATCAACATTCCAGTACTCTCAGCTACCACGCTAAGGAGTCCTCTCATCGTTAGAGGAATACGATATCAACTGATCATCTTTATCGCCACGGTACAGGATCTACCGTACGGATGCGTCGATACCCTCTATTGGGAGACGACCGTCCTCGTTGTAATCATCCTAGGATTACCTCGCCGACGTATCAGCATATACCACCACGTATATCTTAGCAGTTACTAGCTGAGTTACTAGCCTCAGCGTAACAAAAGAACTAGCTCTCTTCACCGTCCCCTTCCACAGCGGACGGAATCCCTCTAGTCACCATTACTCCACCCCGCTCCCCCGCCTACCCTTTGCCCTACCAGAAGAAGAAGAAAACCCATAACCCTTACTTCATACCCTTCTCCGCCACCTCTTCTTCCATTCCCCTCGAACGCACCACGTCGCTCCCAAACCCACCCCACGAAGAGACTCCCATTGACATTGAGCAAGACCCACAACAAGAGGTTGACTGGGAGAAAGAGCTCGACGACGAACAAGACGCCAGACTTGCTCAGGACCTGTCCACAGAAGGACACGACGATGAAACAGTAAGGAGAAGAGTAGAAGCTTCTCGAGAACAGAGACGCGCTTACGTAGAAGAAGAAGAAGCCTGCAGGGTCGCTGCTTACCAGAACCGATGAAGAGAAGAAATGGCCAAAGCTACGGAGCTTAAGGCTGGACTTCCGGACGATTTCTCCGGAGAATCAGAGGACGCTGTATGCTGGATGCTTGCCATGAAGGCATACTTTAAGATGAACGGTGACCTTTACGACGACAAGGCAATGATGCTCACCACGCTTAACAAGATGAGCAAAGGACGAGGAAAAGTCTTCTCCGAAGGCTGGTTCTATCGCCTGGAAAGCCCAAATATTCCAGATGATCATCGAACCTTCAACGTCATGGCTGTGGACTTCACCAAGACGTTCTTCCCTTACGATACCGCCAGTAAAGCTCGCCGAACCATCCGCAACCTTACTCAGAATACCAAGGACAAGGACGGCTTCGCCAAGTACGTTGCCGACTTCTCCTTAGCTGCTGCCCAGACAGGACTTGCCGATGAAGAGGCCCTTATCGAATACTTTGGGAGAGGATTAGACGAAAAGATCACTACCAATATCCTCTCCATGGCAACGGTTCCTCCTACACTTCAGGGATGGATGGATCAAGCCAGCAAGTTCAATGCGCAGCAGGAACGTATTAAAGATATGCGGAAGGGTTTAGGATGGAGGAACTTCTCTAGCGACAGGAAGGATCCCAACGCCATGGAAGTCGACGTTATCCGACTCTCTCCTGTCGAAAAGGCTCGACACATCAGAGAAGGACAGTGCTTCATCTGTCATAAGAAAGGCTGCACCACTCGTAACCACCCTCGAGACGACAAGAAGGGCGAAGGGGTCGTCTCCCCTCGTTCCAATAACCCTTTTCGAAACCAAACGAGGGCGGCAACCATCACCGCTCCCAATCCTCCTAAGGCACCAGAGCTTCCCCCATCTTCTGAACTCAACGAGTATCTAAAAGTCCTAAAGGGCAGGAAGGTCGATCAGAAGGAACTCGTACGAGTACTCCAGGAATGCTTTGAAGAGGATGAGACCAAGGTCTCTCGGATGTCCACAAATGAGAGAATTCAGGGTTTTTAGAACGGAGGAAAGTTTCAGCGTCTTATCCTCCCGAACGTTCCGCTCCCATCATCTGTACTAGTAAGAAAGAGAAATCTATTCGTATTCCCATCTCTCTTTCTCACGGAACGAAAACCACTGACATCAATGCTCTCATCGACTCTGGGGCCACCGAGAACTTTATCGATCCCATCACTATCGCTAAGTACCAATTCCCCACTAAATGACTCCCCTCTCCAATCAAAGCATCCAATGCCGATGGATCCACTAATAAAGGAGGGTTTATCCGAAAGGAAGCCTTCTTAGTCATCAATATGGCAGGATGGGAAGAGGTTATTCGCTTCCTAGTACTAAATTGTGGAGGAGATTGAGTAATTCTCGGAATTCCTTGGTTCACCAGGGTAAATCCATCTATTGATTGGACTAACCGAGTCGTCACCATCCCCACCCTATCCGAAAACCATAATGCTGAAGGAGAGGCCCTAGAACAACGATATTTGGTAGAATCGTTAAAGAAGACTACCATCGCAACGGAAGTAGCCATGGCTGTACCGAAGAAAGAGAAGGTCCTACCTCCGGAATACCAGGAGTATTCCTCCGTGTTTGAAGAAAAGACTCATGATCTCCTTCCTCCTTCCCAACCTTTCGATCACGGGATTGACCTTGACGAATCCTTCATACCAAAGGTCGCAAAAGTTTACCCCCTTAATCCTAAGGAGATGGAGACGTGTAAGGAGTTCGTTGATGAACACCTCTGAACTGGTCGAATAGTACCATCGAAGTCCCCACAAGCTTCTCCTTTCTTTTTTGTACCCAAGAAGGACGGCTCACTACGACCTTGTCAGGATTATAGGTATCTCAATTCGCACACGGTCAAAAACGCCTACCCCCTTCCTCTTATTTCAGATCTCCTAGACAAATTAAAAGATTCTACGATCTTCACCAAGTTCGACGTACGATGGGGATATAACAATGTCCTCATCAAACCAGAAGATCGATGGAAAGCCGCCTTCATTACGCCATTCGGACTCTTCGAACCAACGGTGATGTTCTTTGGGTTATGTAATTCCCCTGCTACTTTCCAAGCCTTCATGAATGATGGCTTCCGAGATCTTATATCTGAAGGGTGGGTGGTCATTTACATGGATGACATCCTTATCCATTCCTCGGATCCTCTTCAACACACCGAAAGGATGAAACGTGTACTCCAATGACTAAGAGATCTTCATCTCTCTCTAAAGATTTCTAAGTGTTCTTTCGATGTTGCTGAAGTAGAGTACTTAGGGATGATTGTCGGTCATCACCAAGCATCCATGGATCCCACCAAGCTGAATGCCATCAAGGAATGGCAACCTCCTACCTCGGTCAAGGCGGTTCGATCTTTCCTGGGGTTTTGCAACTTTTACCGGAAATTCATCGCAAATTTCTCTACCATTGCTCAACCCCTTATCGATCTCACCAAGAAAACGACCGCTTGGGAGTGGTCCGAGTTCCATGAGTCCGCATTTCGCACTCTTCAGCAGATCTTCATGTCAGCACCTGTCCTCCGGCTCCCAGACACCACTGCCCCTTTCTTCCTTATGACCGACGCTTCCCTCGTTGCTACTGGGGGGGTCCTCATGCAAAAGGATGCTAATGGCGATCTTCATCCTTGCGCATACCTTTCGAAGACTCTATCCCCGGCCGAATGAAACTACGACATCTATGACAGGGAGTTACTAGCCATCATCCATGCCCTTTATGAGTGGCGCCATTACCTCCAGGGAACGTCTCTCCTGGTCACGGTCCTTACCGACCATAAAAACCTTTCTTATTTCCGTGAACCCAGGAAATTATCTCGACGGCAGGCTAGATGGCTTCTATTTCTCCAGGACTTCGACCTCCACTTTGTTCATCAACCGGGTACCCAGATGGGGCCCGCGGACGCATTATCCCGGCGAGACCATGTCGACACTGCCGACGACAACCAGGTGGTCACTCTTCTTCCCGACAATGTTTTTCTTAATGCCATCAATCTTGCTCTCTCCGACAAGATTACTCAATCGTCCTCCACTGACCCCCTCGTCCTCGATGCCATCTCTAAGTCTATGGAGGACTCTCCGCTATTTCCCCGCTTGTTTCCCCAGGATTGGTCCTTTACGGATGGAAAACTCTATTTTTGGAATCGGCTCTACGTCCCCGAAGCCCTTCACCATGAGATCGTTTCCTCAGTCCATTCCTCTTTTACTGGCGGTCATGGCGGTATTTTTCGCACGCATACCCTCGTCGCTCGCGACTTTTGGTGGCCTGGCCTCTCTACCTTTGTCCGCCGTTTTGTTAATGGCTGTGCTACGTGCCAACAGAACAAGGTGAACACTCATCCCACTGTTCCCCCCTTATCCCCCATTCCGTCTTCCGCCTCCCGACCATTTGAACAAATTTCTGTCGATCTCATCACGGATCTCCCTCCTGTGCGGGGCTTCGACTCTATTTTGGTCGTGGTCGACCACGGCCTTATGAAGGGGGTAATTTTCACACCTTGCTCGAAAAGCATTGATGCCGAAGGCATAGCCCAACTTTTCTTGGAAAAGGTGTTCCCCAGATTCGGACTTCACGACTCTGTCATCTCCGATAGAGGACCGCAATTTGCTTCAGCCTTCGCACGAGAATTATCCTGCCTCCTGGGCTACGATCTTCGCCTCTCCACCGCTTATCATCCCCAGACTGATGGAGAGACCGAACGAACTAATCAATCTCTTGAGACCTATCTAAGGATATTCTCCGACGGTCGTCCGGACAAATGGGTAGACCTACTACCTCTCGCTGAATTCTCTCACAATTCCAACGTCCATGCCTCCACCCAAAAGACCCCTTTCTCTCTGATGTTCGGATATGAACCCCGAGGATATCCCTCTCTTGGAAAGACGTTCATTCCTGCTCTAGAAAAACGTCTTATCCTCCTGGAAGAAGCACGGAAGGAAGCCCTAGCAGCTCA
>JBBPMM010000724.1:0-14453 GCA_038090335.1 Solioccasus polychromus
ATATGATCCAAATGTTTTGATTCATAGATGAATTCTATAGCCAAGAGTAAGCTCTTTCATTCATACAGCCAAGGTTTAGGACAAGGTTTAGGTGTTATTGTGTTTTGGTGCATTTAGTGCAAAATGATCAAACATTGGGACAGTTTTTTGAGCCACTGTAGCAATAGCGTCAAGGACCAGCGGGTCAGAGGTAGACGATTGGGTGATTTTATCGGTCAGGGCGAGGTCGATGGAGCGGATAAAGATGTCATCAGGGAGAAGAGTAACTGCCTGGTTATCGTCAGCAGTGTCAATATGGTTCTTGTGAGAAAGTGCATCCGCCGGGCCCATTTGAGAACCCGGTTGGTGGATGAACTGGAGGTCGAAGTCTTGGAGGAAGAGAAGCCAGCGAGCCTGACGGCAGGAGAGTTTCCGAGGTTCTCGGAAATAAGACAAATTCTTATGATCTGTAAGCACGGTGACAGGGAGAGAGGTACCCTGGAGATAATGACGCCACTCATAGAGAGCATGTATGACGGCAAGTAGTTCATGGTCATAGATGTCGTAATTTCGTTCGGCTGGGGATAGGGTCTTTGACAGATAAGCACAAGGGTGGAGATCACCATTAGCGTCCTTTTGCATGAGAATACCCCCAGTAGCGACAAGGGAAGCATCAGTCATAAGGAAGAAGGGGGCGGTGGTATTCGGAAGTCGAAGGACAGGAGCCGACATGAAGATTTTCTGGAGAGTGCGAAAGGCTGATTCATGAGACTCGGACCACTCCCAAGCAGTTGATTTCTTAGTTAAGTCAATAAGGGGTTGAGTGATGGTGGAGAAGTTTGCAATGAACTTCCGGTAGAAGTTGCAAAACCCTAGGAACGACCAAACGGCTTTGACAGAGGTGGGAGGTTGCCATTCTTTGATGGCGTTCAGCTTAGTCAGATCCATGGACACTTGATGGTGACCGACAATCATCCCCAGATACTCAACCTCAGCAACATTGAAAGAACACTTGGAAATCTTTAGAGAGAGATGTAGATCTTTTAATCGTTGAAGTACTTGTTTTGTCCGTTCTGTGTGTTGAAGAGGGTCCGAGGAGTGAATAAGGATGTCGTCCATGTAGATGACAACCCATCCTTCAGATATGAGGTCGCGGAAGCCATCATTCATGAAGGCTTGGAACATGGCAGGGGAATTGCAGAGACCAAAGAACATCACCGTTGGTTCGAAGAGTCCGAATGGTGTGATAAAAGCGGCTTTCCATCGGTCCTCCGGTTTGATGGGAACATTGTTATATCCCCATCGCACGTCGAACTTGGTGAAGATCGTAGAATCCTTCAACTTATCCAAGAGGTCGGAAATAAGGGGAAGAGGGTAAGCATTCTTGACCGTATGGGAGTTGAGGTATCTGTAATCTTGGCAAGGTCGTAACGAGCCGTCCTTTTTGGGCACAAAGAAAAATGGGGATGCCTGAGGAGACTTTGATGGTACAATGCAACCTGTGCGAAGATGTTCATCGACGAACTCTTTGCAAGTCTCCATTTCTTTGGGATTAAGAGGATAAACCTTAGCAATCTTTGGTATGAAAGACTCATCGAGATTGATTCCGTGGTCGAAGGATCAGGAAGGAGGAAGGAGGTCGTGGGTCTTTTCTTCGAATACAGAAGTGTATTCGTTATACTCCGAAGGTAGAACTTTCTCCTTTTTTGGTGCAGCGATAGCTGCTTCGGTAGCAATGGTGGTTTTCTTCAACGATTCTACCAGATATCGTTGTTCGAGGGCTTTCCCTTCAGCATTATGATTTTCAGGTAAGGCAGGGATCGTGACGACCCGATTAGTCCAATCAATAGACGGGTTCACCTTGGAGAACCAGGGAATCCCTAAAATTACTCGATCTCCTCCGCAGTTTAGTACGAGGAAGCGGATGACTTCCTCTCGTCCTGCCATATTGATGGCTAGGAAGGCTTCCTTTCGGATAAACCCCCCTTTGTTGGTGGACCCATCGGCATTAGATGCTTTGATAGGGGAAGGGAGTCATTGAGTAGGGAACTGATACTTAGCAATGGTGATGGGGTCAATAAAGTTCTCAGTGGCTCCTGAGTCGATGAGAGCGTTGATGTCAGCGGTTTTCGTTCCATGGGAAAGAGAGATGGGAATGCGAATAGATTTCTCTTTCTTACTAGTACAAATGATGGGGGCGGAACGTTCAGGAGGAGAAGACGCTGAAGCTTTCCTCCATTCTAAAAACCCTGAATTCTCTCAGTGGTGGACATCCTTGAGACCTTTGTCTCGTCTTCTTCGAAGCACTCCTGAAGGACTCGTACGAGTTCCTTCTGGTCGACCTTTCTTCCTTTGAGAACTTTCAGGTACTCGTCGAGTTCTGAAGATGGGGGAAGTTCTGGTGCCTTAGGAGGATCTGGGGCGGTAATGGTCGCCGCCCTAGTCTGGTTTCGGAAAGGATTGTTGGAACGAGGAGGGATGGGTCCTTCCGTCTTCTTATCGTCACGAGGATGGTTATGAGTGGTGCAGCCTTTCTTGTGACAGATGAAGCACCGTCCTTCTCGGATGTGTCGAGCCTTTTCGACTGGGGAAAGTCGAATGGCATCGACTTCCATAGCGTTGGGATCCTTCCTATCATTAGAGAAATTCCTCCATCCTAAACCCTTTCGCATATCCTTGATGTGCTCCTGTTGCGCATTAAACTTACTGGCTTGATCCATCCATCCCTGAAGCGTGGTGGGGATCGTGGCCATGGAGAGGATATTAGTGGTGATCTTTTCGTCCAATCCCCTCCCAAAGTACTTGATAAGGGCTTCTTCGTCAGAGAGCCCCATCTGGGCGGCAGCGAGGGAAAAGTCGGCAACGTATTTGGCGAAGCCATCTTTGTCCTTCGTATTCTGGGTAAGGTTTCTGATGGTTCGATGAGCTTTTCTGGCAGTGTCGAAGGGGAAGAATGTCTTGGCAAAGTCTGCAGCCATGACAGCGAAGGTTCGGTGATCGTCTGGGATATTAGGACTTTCCAGGCGATAGAACCATCCTTCAGAGAAAACCTTTCCTCGTCCTTTACTCATCTTGTTAAGCGTGGTGAGCATCATTGCCTTATCGTTGTAGAGGTCACCGTTCATCTTGAAGTACGCTTTCATGGCAAGCATCCAGCGTACCGCATCCTCTGATTCTCCGGAGAAATCATCCGGGAGTCCGGCCTTGAGCTCCATAGCCTTGGCCATCTCTTCTTTTCGTCGGCTCTGGTAAGCAGCGACTCTGCGGGCTTCTTCTTCTTCTACGTAAGCACGTCTCTGTTCTCGAGAAGCTTCTACTCTTCTCCTTACTGTTTCATCGTCATGTCCTTCTGCGGACAAATCCTGGGCAAGTCTAGCGTCTTGCTCGTCGTCAAGCTCCTTTTCCCAGTCAACTTCCTGTTGTGGGTCTTGTTCGACGTCAATGGGGTTCTCTTCGTGCGATGGGTTTGGGAGCGACGTGGTTTGTTCGAGGGGAATGGAAGAAGAGGAGGCGGTGAAGGGGATAGAGTAAGGGTTATGGGTTTTCTTCTTCTGGTAGGGCGAAGGGTAGGCGGGGGAGCGGGGTGGAGTAATGATGGGTAGAGGGGTTCCGTCCGCTGTGGAAGGGGACGGTGAGAAGAGAGCTAGTTCTTTTGTTACGCTGAGGCTAGTAACTCAGCTAGTAACTGCTAAGATATACTCGGTGGTATATGCTGATACGTCAACGTGGTAATCCTAAGATGATTACAACAAGAACGGCCGTCTCCCAATAAAGGGTATCGATGCGTCCATACGGGAGATCCTGTACTGTTGCGATAAAGATGATTAGTTGATAACGTACTCCTCTGACGATGAGAGGACTCCTTAGCATGGTAGCTGAGAGTACTGGAATATTGGCGATGATCTCGCTCGTCCTGAGCGGCTTGCTGGTTACTAGGCTTGGATTGCGTAGAACTAGCTAAGGTACAAGCGTAGGAAGTCTAGGTATTTATAGGTAGGGAAGACACGCACAGACCAAGAGGAAAAAGGAAACTATCTAGAATGTTCCGGAGGATTCGTAACTATAAGAAGTAACCCTTAGCTCCAGTGCTACGAGGTAAATGGGAGAAATCAGAAGACAGGAAAAGTAGGAACAATATTCGGGAAAAGTAGGGAAAGAATAGGAAAAGGATAGGGGTTCAAGAAAACCGTAACACTGTCATTTCAAATGACGAATACAAGATTTTATAGTCTGGGTATTCCTGGACTTCTAAGTATCATATGGAAAGAGTACCTGATGACATATCAAGAATGACAAAAGGCCCAAATGTCAAAAGCGACATCGAAGCCATGAGCATAAGGGTATAAGTAATAGAAAGGACTTATGAAAAGAGTAATTGAATTATAAAAGACGAGAGGAGGAGTAGTCCAGGTCGGTATACATAGTAGTCCAACCGGTCTGTAGTAGACTGGGTGAACGGACGCTCCGGACTATTGTTAGACATAAGGGAATGAAGTTAATAAAAGAATAAGAGTGTTGGAAATATAGAAAATGATGGGATATACATGTAGAGGTGCACCAACCTCTACATCGTGCTGGATTATGGGGTGGACGAGGAGGAGAACTGCCCGAGGGTTCTTTGGGTTCCTTTGGATGGTTCCAGGCAACACATCCTTTTCGATGGCAAATGAAGCATCATCCTTCTTTGATGTGCCTTGCCTTTTCTACCAGAGAAAGGCGTATGGTGTCTACCTCCATGGCGTTTGGATCCCTTCTTGAGTTACTCGGGTTTCGCCATCCAAGTCCTTTTCGCATATCTTTTATCCTCTCTTGTTGGGCATGGAACTTACTTGCTTGTTCCATCCATTCTTTTAGGGTGGTTGGGACATTAGCCATAGAGAGGATATTTGTTACGAGTTTTTCGTCTAGTCCTTGTCCAAAGTTGTCAATAAGGGAATCTTTGTCGATGACTCAGGCTTGGGAAGCAGCAAGGGAAAAATCTGCAATGTATTTGGCAAACCCATCTTTATCCCTGGTATTCTGGGCAAGGATTTGGAGAGTTTGTCAGGCTCGGTTGGCAACATCGAAGGGGAAGAATGTTTTGGAGAAATCTTCCATCATTTTGGTGAAAGTTTTGTCTCCTGCAGTGATCTCGGGGTCTTCTAATCTGTAGAACCATCCCTCCAAGAATGTCCTTCCCCTTCCCTTACTCATCTTGTTAAGGGCAGTGAGGAGCATAGATTTTTCATTGTATAAGTCGGCATTCATTGAAAAGTACACTTTCATTGCCATCATCCATCAGATGGCATCTTCAGAGTCCCCGGAAAAGTCATCAGGGAGACTGGCTTTTAGTTCGAATCTAGACATCCTTCTTTGTTCAGCTCATCGAGCTTTTTCTCAGTCTTGTTCTTGTTCTTCCCTTCTAATCCGTCTGCTTTCTTCGGCTACCTGTCAACGGAATTCTTCTTGTTCTTCTTCCTCTTTCCTTCGTTCTTCCTCCTCTCTCAAGAGACGATTGACAGTCTCCTGATCGAACTGATGTAACAGATCCACCTCGGTTTTGGTATCAGAATCTGAGGAATCAGTTAGATCAGAGGGTGTGGGGGTGTAATCAGGATTGGCAGCATTTCATGAAGGTCCTCCAGAAAAAGGGGAAGGGAAGACATCAGAATAGGGGGTGGGTTGAGTCTTTTTCTTTTTTCGTTTATAGGTAGAAGGGTATGCTGGTCCTCGTGGAGGTACTATATTGATGGGGGTTTGACCCTTCTAGATAGAGGGGTCAGTGGAGACAGCTAGTTCTTTTGTTACGCTAGGGCTTAGCAACCTAGCTAGTAATGGATGTAATAGACTCGGTGGTAGAGTCGGTGACGGCAATGAGGCCAAATCCCAATGATGATGACAACTAGTAAGAGAGTCCCTTCTTGGATAAAAGCATATCAGATGGTGAGGTCTCGTTGAGCGACAATGGCAATGAGGAGTAGAGTGTTTAAAGGCAGCTTGACTAGAGGGTCTCACCTGGGGGTGGCTTGCTGGTTACTAAGCTTTAGATGCATTTAACTAGCTAAAGTACATGGAGTAACGACAGGGTATTTATAGGTCTCTAATGGGTGCACAGACCAAGTACAGAAAAGGGATACTTCTAGAAAGTTCCGGAGTATGATACTAGGAAAGGAGATGCACAGCTCCGGTGCTGTGAGGGAAGGAAGAATGCTTAGGTAAGGAAAATGAATAGGGGTCCATCTCGTAACAGCATGAAACCACAAATGCTGTGAAGGAAACTATGACTGCAATGGAGTTACACCATTGTTATGGGCATATTGCACCGTCTGTCACAAGCCAGTTCATTGAAAAAGGATTGGTTAGTGGTTTAAAGTTAATTGAAGCAAAAGAAGAAAGTACCTTTTGCAAATCTTGCATCTATGTGAAAGCAACACGCAAACCGATTGCCAAGAGCTGAGAAGGCAACTGAGCAAAAGAAGTCAGCCAAATCGTATGGTCTGACATCTGGGGACCAGCACCAGTTGAGACACTAAATGGAAAACGATACTATGTTACCTTCATGGACGACCACTCGTGCCTGACCTATCTGTGCATGCTTCATCAGAAAAGTGATGTTTTTGGAACCTACAAGCATTTTGAGGCCTGGCTCAACTGCCAGCTTGGTACCAAAGTGTGGCTACTTCATTCTGACTGAGGAGGTGAATATTTGGGGAAAGACTTCGCTTTACATCTGAAGAATCAGGGAACAACACAACAGCTCATGGCACATGACACACCAGAGCATAATGGGGTAGTCGAACGACTCAATCAAACAATACTTGAGTGTGTCCAAGCGCTGCTTCATGCAAGTGGACTGCCCAAATTCCTGTGGGGAGAGGCCACACATCATGTCATCTGGTTAAAGAATCGAACACCCACTGAAGTTCTCAATGGACTAACCCCCTACGAGGTTGCTTTTGGGCAAAAGCTGGACTTGAGTTGAGTCCATGAATGGGGATCCGAGGTGTATGTGAAGACCAAGCGAGAGAATAAACTAGGATGGCAAGCAGATAAGGTTAGATGGATGGGCATTGATGAACAATCAGAAAATGCTTACCAGGTGTACTGGCTGTCAAAACGGATCATCACTGTCGAGTGCAATGTCTATTGGGGACCTCCGCAGTGCAGCATCAAGGGGGAAGAAGATGAGACTCATTCAAGCAATGCTGTGCTTGTGTATGTAAACAACCCCAAGCCCTGTGACAAAATTATTCCCATATCAAGTATGCCCACATCACATGCCAGCACTACCGCCACAGCCACATGGAACCTGCGTGTTCCTGATCCTGACCTGGTAATTACTGCACCTTGCCCAAAGCACATTTGCCAGCCCAGTCAGCGAGTACTTGACATAATAAAAGGCAAAGCTATCAACCCGAATCCACCCCATGGCGTCCAACTCCCTGACCCAATCATCAAAAACCCTGAACCTGACAATGGCCCTGCCATGTTTGAGGGGGAGGGAATGGCTGAACAAACACTTGCTGTAGCCAACCACATCGACAATGTTGAACTCATTCTCACACTCAATGAAACCATTGCCAAGGCCAAAGCACTTGAACCAACCTCACTCGCCAAGGCAAAACATCGTCTAGATTGGCTGCAGTGGGAGCAAGGGATACATGAAGAACTCGCTACATTAGCTAAAGCCAGTACCTGGGAACTTGTCGACCTGCCCACTGGTGCAAATCTTGTTGGATCCAAATGGGTTTTCCATGCAAAGAAAGATGCTGCCAGAAACATCATTAGATACAAGGTGCACCTCGTTGCACAAGGATTCTTGCAAGTACCCAGAGTTGATTACTTCGATACTTATGCACCAGTTGCTAAACTCGCATCCATCCACACAGTACTAGCTCTCGCCACCCACCTCGACCTTGAACTCCATCAAATTGACATCAAGGGTGCATACCTCAATGGCAAACTCAACAATGACAAGAATATTTATATGAAGCAACCACCTGGTTATGCCGACCCAGCGCAGCTGCACCATGTGTGCCGCCTATGAAAAATGCTCTACAGACTCAAACAAAGCAGTCACCATTGGTACCAGAAGCTCATCAAAATTCTTGTCATGAATCTTGGATTCAGGCAATGTGAAGTCAACCAAGCCATCTTCATCAAGTGAAGCTGGGAAGAAATTATCATTATCATCATACATGTCAACGACTGCACCATTGCTGCTACCACCCTCGTGCTTGTTGTCAAACTCAAGGCGCAACTCTGGGAGCATGTCGAAATCACTGATCTCGGCAAACTCCATTGGCTATTAGGCATCGAGGTAACACACAATCACGAAGAGCACACAATTGCTCTTTCACAGTGATCATACCTAGAATCAATCATCTGTCGCTTCAGATTTGACGAACTCAAGCCTGCCTTGTCACCAATGGAACCCCACACTAAATTATCCAGCACCCAATCACCCTCAACTGGCACTGAATATGCTGCTATGCAGCACATCCCATATCACGAAGCCATCAGCTCACTCATGTACGCTGCACTTGGCACACACCCCAATATTTCCTATGCCATATCGACTGTCTTGCACTTCTCGAGCAACCCCAGAATGCCTCATTGGGAGGCTGTACATCGTATCTACAAGTATCTAATCGGAACAAAAGATCTGTGACTAATGTATGGAGGAATAAAGAAGCCATTGGAAGGATACACAGATGCAGATGGCAGTATGGCCAAAGATCACAAGGCCATTTCTAGCTATGCTTTTCTGATTGACGGCAGTGCCATATCCTGGGCATTGAAGAAGCAAGAGATCGTTTCACTCTCAACTACTGAAAGCAAATACGTCGCTGCAACACATGCCACCAAGGAAGCCCTATGGTTGCACTCATTTATCAGTGAAATCCTTGCTCCGCTCGATGGACCCATCACTCTGTTCTTGGACAATCAATCTGTCATCGCGCTCGCAAAGGACCATCAGTATCACACCTGCATGAAACATATCGACATCCATTTCCATTTCATTCATTGGGTAATTGATGACAGCAAAATTCATCTCATATTTTGTCCCACAAACGACATGGTCGCCGACACACTCATGAAGGCCCTTCTGTCACCCAAGGTCAAGCATTTCACAACCAAACTCAGACTGCGCATGGCTTGAGGGGGAGTGTTGGAATTACCAATCATGTGCACAGCCACAACACTGGACCGACTGGACTACCGGTGTGCACATGGCACACAACATCTACATTCCTCCATTATATGTCTTCATCATATGAGCACATTGTACTTACCATGTATTTAATATTTCTCTTCGTCCTATGCTCGGATCTCTACTAGATCCTTTATCCCCATTCCTACACTATTTAGTTACTTTCATATATAAGTACTTTGTATTTCGATCGAACACCTCAGTCCATTGTTCACGAACTGAGGTGAGTTAAAGACTTGTACACTATTTACCTACTCGAGCTAACTAGTACATAGTTCATTCATTCGATAGGTAAATCGCCCCGAATAAAGTCCGTTGTTCACAAACTGAGTTCGTTCATTCAATAGCATTTCTTTTCAAGCAGATGGTTGGGAAAAGCAGTGATCCACTGGGCTCTTTGTCCTTGCCCTTCTCCTCAATGGCCATTAGACATACACTGTGAATCAAAATACATGTTAGATATCTCATTCTGAAGCACCCAAACCCCACAATGGGTAGAACCTCTTCTTACAGTTAAACATTCCCTCCCCTCACACTTATGGCAATTTTCCAGTTGGTTCTCACTAGCACCAACATAGCCATCAAGCATGAATAGGCCAAGCTGGCTGTCAAACCAACCCACAGCCCAGCAAGACCCCACTGTTTCGGTAGCGCAAGATACACTCTAAGAGGAATACCTGTTGAAAAACGGCCAACTGAGCTCTCCATTGGAAATAAAGCACGAAGAAAATACACACATAGAAAATGATCCGCACTATGATGCGACGCGTTAGGAACATGATTTATTGGATAAACGATCATAAGTGAATCGTTTACCTAGCGTTGAGTGATGGCCGTCTTGCTGAGCGCCACGAGAGAGCTATCGGCCCATGCGCCGAAACCATGGATGGGTTGAAAGATGGGGGTGATGGGCAACAGCGCCGACATGTTCTGGAGAATGACTACGGAACACGTTTTCCTGAGTCATTCCTGGGAATGAAGCAGGGATGTAACTCACCCGGATCGTTGTTAAATAATTGTCCCCAAGACGTCGCAAACGCGAGAAGGATATTGCCAGGCGAAGCGTCAGTATTTTCCTTTTCTAGTCCTCAATCCCCTCGAGAGACGAACTCGGTTACAAATCCTCCTCCCAATGTAGCGACGAACGCAACAGAAGCAGCAATCTTAGTACGCTCCAGGTCTTCTTTCAAAATCCACTTTTTATTGCTATTGGTGGGCACGAATTCAGTGTGTCATGAGCGGTGCGCGGGGTGAAATTCATTACCAGTCGGACGAGGCTCTGTTCAGCGCTTTTGGAGTCTGGTACAGCGTCGTGGCTGATGTGAGTAATACCGCCTGCGTGACAAGTGTGTCTGGACCGAGCCTAACAATGTCTCAGCAACGTCCGTCGAGGCCACATGCGCAGATCACACACGCTCGCAATCACTGCGATTCTATCAAGAATGAAGAATATGAACAAAGGTTTATGGACTCACCTCTTCTGAAATGCCAGCTACGCCTGAGAAAATAAGTGTTCCTATGCCAGTAAAAAAGATACATTAGGGACCAGAGGACGACGCTTGGACTTCATCTTGCGGAAATAAATGGTAAAAATCCTTTTGCGTGGTCCTTGAATTCCTGTACCCCACCGTTTCCCGAACGCGTATGCGTGATCGCTGACACGGCTGGATCCCCTGAGATATCGTTGATGACGAGCGCATTCTCCCTGGTGGAACACTTAAAAGGCTCTCCTTGACTGCTTGAGTAACGACTTGTTCAAAATTCATTCCGCCGGGAGGTCAATGATGGGAATGGGTAAAGCAAGCTCGAGCCGAACGAAGCAGGATTCGCCAGTTCGGATGCATGATTCTAAGTGCAAGTGTTTGGTAATAGAGCGCCTTGTGCCATGCTTGGTTATATTCGGACGGGTTCTCACTGAGTGCTCGGTCCATTCAAATTGCCTAACGGAACAAATTCGATTTAGTGATTGTTATGGGAGTGGACAAAATGACTGGACGCAATCAGATGTGGACAGTGCAACCGGGAGAGCGACACAAGAGGAGAGCGCGTTCTTCCCGTCTTCTCATGTTAGTGACGTCGCTACGTCCGCGATAGTCTGATCTCCGTCATTCCTTGAATACACTCAACAGCCCTTTTGCGAATGTGAATGTGAAGACGAGAATTATTCAGCGTCGCTATGAGTTTGGTCGGCGTGACTAGAGTCTTGTAGATCTTAACATGATCCAGGCCTCAATACCATGGACTGTATAAGAGTTGACAATGATAATGATGTATAACAGAGTAGTTTTTCTACTAATTCGTTCCGGGAGGGATGAAGTGAATGCTGCAGCTTATCCAGATCGTTGTTGAAAAATCAATTCCCTCCGAGACATTGCCGACACGGGTGCTAGGTAACAGTACATATACATGTATGTATATATATCAGTTTGTGGTACGAATCTGATCGCAATCCCTCGACGAATGTGAAGAGGCAGCAATCTTGGCACGCTCCAAATTCCCCTTCGAATACATAATACCGCCTGCATGGCGCGTGTTTAGACCGAGTCTAGGAACGTCTACCATAACAACAAATGCAGTTCGTACATGCTCGCAGCGGCTGTGATGTCAAGAACGAAGGGTAGGAATGGCGGTTGTGAACTCACCTCTTCCGAAATACCACGAGCTGAGATGCGCTCTTTGAAACGCCAGCCACTCGTACTTGAAAAATCAGACTTTTGACTTTTTATGCGAGATCGGGGTATCCATGCAATAGCTCCGGGGTGCCAGCTAGACGAATAGTGCACGACATACACAACCGACATGACACCGAGATCATTGTGATACGGGAGTGGAGCTCCGGCGAACCTAGCCGAAAAGCAGCATCGACTAACGTAGACGGCAGAGGTCAACACTCATTCTTCCCGGGTGGAACACTTGACAGGCTTTCTTTTCCAACTGCTCGGCCAACGACTCGCTTAAAATCCATCCTTAACAATGAGGATGAGGAGAGCGAGCTCAATGGGCTTGGAGACCCACACCCAGATTATGTAAGGCAACTGATAGCATTTGTCAGCAAACCCTCAAACCACTCGTTTCGTTTTGCCTTTTAGCTGCACATTCTCCTCTCAACGTTCGACCTCTAATTAAGTGCGCCGTCTCTTGCACCCTTTACTGAAACCCACTCACCCCTCCTTGAAGTACTCGCACTTCCCTAAGCCCTTCTTCGCCAACTGTTAAGGCGCCTACTTCGTCACTCCTGTTATCATATCGCACCAGCCCCATTATCATCAAACGTCACCCGCTCGCACGCCACTCCTCGCTTGATTGTCGCTACACTATTCTTATCATCAATATACCTTCGATCTCATTTTCCTCATTATCATCGCCGCCTCCGCCACTCCTTGTCGCCCCTACGCTCGTGTTCTCACTCTAAGATCGGTCTCTTACCCTCGTTACGTTTTTGCACATAGCGCTGTTTATCTTCACTCTTCGTTTCTCCCACTCAACTTCCGCTATCGTCATCATCGTCATCGCCGCCGCCATCCTGTTCTTGGTGCCGTTTGCCGCCTTCGTTTTCCTTGTCCCTGCCCAATTTTAGACCCGCCGCTGTCACTTACACTACTCATCGTCGCCACCCTCACCATGAACATGGACAAAATGTACGAAAGACTCGTTTCGTTTGCGAAAGAACTCTGGGGTAATCAGAGCCTTTTTAAATTCGAAAGTTCGTTCCAGTATCGTGGCAAGGGGCGAGTCGTTGAATATCTTGACTTTGGTGATCATGCCGAGACAGTGGCGTGTCTCTGTCCATCATATAAAGGCCAAAAGATTCTTATTCGGGAGGAATACATGTTTGCCATGAAGTGCTTTGAGGAGAACCCTGGATCTTTGTTTACACATGGCGCATATATTACAGGTCAGCCTGGTATTGGTGGGTGAATTGACATGTTGGATAATGTATCAAGTGCTTATGGAGATATAGGAAAGACATATTTTCTCCTCTATATGCTTACTGAATGTTTGCGAAAGAGGAGATCTGTTGCATTCCAAATTAGTTGCAAATGGTTTGCATTGATCAAGAAAGGTTGTCTTACCATCTGGGATACTGAAGACATGGAGCAGAGTGGTTTTTGGGCTCTTACAGACTCTAATCATGATGTGGGAACCCCTGCTCGTGCATACTTCAAACTTGGCCATCGTATCTTCCAATCAACCTCACCCAATGGTGACCACTGGAAGGACTGGAGTAAACAATGGTTTGCAGGCTGGTTTATTATGGACTTGTGGTATGATGAGGAATTGATTGATCTTGTGTAAGTAAATGGTATTTTCCTTCTATACAATAGATGTGATGTGTAAAAATCTTAGCCTCCTCCTCAACAAGAATGTTGATGATATGCTTGCATATGCAAAAGAATGGGGTTGTGCTCCTCACACATTAGTGGCCTTGGCTGAGGGCTCAAAACCATCACAGCAGCTGGAAGAAGAAGTTAATCAAGGTGCCACACATGTTGTTGAAAACACAAAAGGGCTACTTCGAGGTTTTGAAACTCTCAACATTCAGGATGCTCACCCTTCATGTATCCTATCCTTAAAGGTTGAAGACAGGAAAGTGCCTAATAGGAGATTTACCATCACCATTTGTACAGAGAGACTCCAGATGGCTCTTGGCAAAGCACTTCTTGCTCAAGACACATCTACTCAGCTCCAGTTTTTCAAAGCCATGGAGGTTTATTCTTCCACAAGGGCAGTAGGAGGAGTCATATATGAAAGACTCTGTCAGAAGTTTTTCACTTCTGGTGGTTCCATTTCTGTTAAATGGCATTCCAATAACACTGCATTGCCAAGCCAGTTTAGCACTGCTACAAGGCTGGTTTATGTTCCAGATGACATAAATCATTATCCTCCTCCCCTTCATTGGATTCCTCCAGCCTCCAACTTCCCAGGAATTGATGCAGCTCTTTTTACAGAAAGTGCAGTGTATGTCATTCAGATGACAATTTCTTCAAAACACAAAACTCCTCAACAAGGTATAGATAAACTGTGGCATGCAGTGAAGGGACATTGGAAGAATGTACCTTGGAGGGTTGTTTTTGTTGGTTTCCAGGAGTCAAAAGCACACACAACATCAATCCGATATGAAAATAAGGTTCACACAAGAATGGGATTATGTCCTGTTGGATGGTGTGAATTTGCTCCAGGAGTGATGGAGATCTTGGATGATAAGGATGGGGATGAAGATGGGGATGAGGATGAGGAGGAAAGGGTGTGTATTGTAGCTAAATATTTTGTAATACTTTTT
>JBBPMM010000725.1:0-14446 GCA_038090335.1 Solioccasus polychromus
TGACAAGACTGTCTGCATCTGGGCACTTTCAAATGGACAGCGACTGCTAGGACCTTTGAAACATAACTGGTGTGTGGTCGGGGCCAAATTTTCACCCGATCAGCGTCTCCTCGCCACTGCGACATGGGCCCAGGAGTCTATCCGGATTTACGCCAATCGGGATGGTCGCATTCTTGCCGATGTTCCAATTCAAGTCAACTCATGGTGCAACAACTGTGCCCTCGCTTGGACTAATGATAGCAACCAAATCTTTGCCTTGTCTTACGACGGAAAGATCAATTGCATCGACACGTCCACTGGAACGATATTATCTCAGTGGCCCATTCACAGCTTAAATGATCCTGTTTACATCTCCTTGGCAAGCGACGGCGCATTTATTGCGGCCTCCGCAAACTCGACGGTCTCATTCTGGGACACTGCAACACATGAGGAAATTGGTTCGGTCCTCACCTATTCAAATGACATCAGATGTATGGCCATCTCGGAAACTCTCGACATTTTGACTGCTGGGGGCAACAAGATCTCCGTTCGGAGCCTCCGCAACATCCTTCCTTCTCTATATTGCAACACGAGCATACTTTCATCACGGTCTCGCTTCCTGACCGATTTGCCATTCGACTCCAAGTACCATCCCACAAAAGCTGATCTCGAGAATGCGGCTCTGTCGGATTATATGCAGAAAAAAAATTCAAGTACGTTCATACTTAACTCGCTTGCCTTCGGTACTCACGTCTAATGGATGCAGATGTCGAAGAAACCATCCATCAGCTTCGTTTTCAACTTTTAAGATCCCAACGTGCATTTATTCAGAAGCAAGATGAGCTAGATGAGACAATCAAGGCCTCAAGTACGTTTATCACGGCCTATCTTTCCGTCTCAGCACCGAGGTCCACGTTTATTAGACGCGGAAATTGCACGCCGGGATGAAACCATCCAGCAGCTCCACACCGATTTTTCTGAATCTAACAACATCATTCGCGCGCACGAGAAAATGCATGAGTGTGAAATCTTGTATGCTGAAGACCGCATAGCCGATGTGGTACACCCTCTGCGCGAAATCGCGAATACTGCAAGATCGAATCCATTCATAATGAGCAAGCTCGCCAGTGAGTTGCATTACATGCTACGAATACCCAAATTAAACATCTAGACTAGATCTTACGAGCCGTTGCGTACCAAAGCTGGAAAAGCTCGGTGACGCTGCGGTTGACTCCAAGGATCACGATTCCGCTATCAAGCACTACTCAAATGCACTAATATTCGATCCAGCGAGTCGTGGAATCCTCCTCAAGCGCAGCAAAATAAGGATTGTCATGAAATTGTGGGACGATGCCCTCGCCGACGCGGACAAGGTATGTTTTCCGTCACGCAGCATTGCATGATCTCACCATTGGACTTCATTCAGGCTATCGAACTTGATCCGAAATCTCTCTCCGGTTACGAAAGCAAGCATGCAGCGCTACTCGGCGCTCGCCATTACGATGAAGCTATCGTTGTATACAATAAGATGTTGAAAATAATTGAAGAATCGCCCGATCCTCTGCTTCGCGGTAAATATTCATCGATCTGTGCGAAATATTCTCTCATCTCCTCTTTATCTTCCAGGATTGCGTAAAAATTTTGTGGCCCCGTCGGAGACTATATCGGCTATCCGCAGCTCTTTTGAGCGGAATCAACGGGATGCTCCGCTCGTCCTGATCGACACGGAAACTGGGTTTCTCTGCCATGTACGCGAGCGGCGGGAAGATTTTGAAACCAGCCCAGTCTTCAAAGAACTCGTTGCATCGATGACGAAGCTAGTAGACCACGACCGCATCGACCATATCGTTCAACAGTATTCGCGATATGCCACGTTCTCTCACACATGGGACACTGTCCATGCCGAACCATCTTTCCAGGATGTCCGTCCAAAATCGGTGCACAAGCTCGACAAATCGCCGACGTTCTCTAAATTAGCAACATTTTGTCGGATAGCACAAGAAGCGGGCTTGCGGTGGGCGTGGTCTGACACGTGCTGCATTAACAAACTAGACAGTCCAGTGCTTCAAGAGTCGCTGACGTCCATGTACAAGTGGTATAACAACTCAGCGCTAACCGTCATCCATCTGAAGGGCGTATATTCCGAAACGCTTACCAAGTGTCTTTGGAATACACGTGCCTGGACCTTGCAAGAATTTTTTGCCTCCAGGGTTGTCCGATTCTACATGGATGATTGGCAAGTTTATCTATCCCACGAGAACGTGTACAACCACAAGGAGTCAGCAGTTATCATGGCCCAGATGGCAGCCGCAACTGGTGTTGACAAACATATTCTGTTGTCCCTCCGTCCCGGATCAAATGACGTACGTCAGAAACTACGTCTTGCGGCAACTCGTGTTGCTACGAAACAGGAGGACATTGCATACTCACTGTTCGGTATATTCGATGTTTCACTCCCGGTCACTTACGGGGAGGGTCAACAACGTGCCCTCGGTCGGCTCCTAAACGAGGTCCTCAATATTTCAGGAGATGCCACGATTCTAGCGTGGACAGGGAAGGCGTCTGAATATAATAGCTGCCTCCCTTCGGAAATCACTGTCTATCGCGAGCCGTCGTCACCTTACATTCCGCACCTCATCGAAGAGGGCCCCATGGAGGAACTGGTGGCGGAACTACAGACGTTGTTCAAGTCAGCGATCGTGTTATATGATCGTGTCATTAGCCTCCGATCCCCACGTTTCTCTGGACGTCTCTTGACCCTACCGTGTGTGATGTTCCAACTGCGAGATCTGACAGTCGGAGGGGGCGTTTATCGCGCCGTAATACGTGGACTTGGGAATGTCACGATCAAGACAACAGAGGACCTTTTCATCTTTCAGAGTCTATTCCTCGTACATCCATGGTTGCGGGATCTCGCTGATCCGGCCCCCCCTGTCGAGGACTTCATGGTCGAAGATGCCGCAGGACCACTCTTACCACTCTACGAAAACGATGGTCACAACGATGGTGCTACTCCGTTGGTCGATGACGCACCCTCGACGTCGGGTCCGGCGCCATTTTCACGCCCCCATGTGCAATCTTACCTCGACAGGCACACGCGGGCACTGCGCCTCTTTGCACGTCTTCGACAACCCTTTGGTGGGCTGTTGCTTGCTGCTCAGCCCAACCGAGAGTATAAACGTGTCGCTTCGGGCCATCTCATTGCTGCCCAACTTCTCAGGAATGTGACCCCAGACCAGCTCGTACCATTGATACGCACAATAGACGTTGTCTAGTTCGCTATCCACTCCGTCATTTGTCTGTCGTTTTTTTTCTCCATTGCATTGTTTCCAATCGCACGCGATTCGTATTTATTTCGCACTGGTTTCATCAGTATGCAGACCAACGCCGTGGTATTTCGTAGAATGGCACTTGTCGCATACCAGTCTTTATGTCGATACTGGTAAGCTAACCTGCGACATCAGGAATGCAAATAAAGAGCGGATCGATGACTTCCAGGTCATGACAAGCTGGCGATGCTGACGAGACTTCTTGCATTCCGCAGATGAATCCTCGCCCACTTAGATGAGCGTAAGGCTAGTCATTGATCCGGAAACAGGGGCTAGTCTGACCTGTACAGTATGAAGCAAAAATGAGAGTCAAGAAAGCTTCCTCCACTTATAGCGCTGAAAAGATCCCCCGAAGAGTCAAGCGATACTAATAACTCCGGATTGTCATATACGGAAACTTGACGCTTCGATGTAAAGTGTGATTCATAGCAACTTTGACGAGAAAAGCATCATGTGTTAGAACACTATGTTTTTCATTCCCATGACCCACTTCTTTCTCTGAGTCTAGACCAGTCTAATCTCTATATGACATATATGTTTCTCTCACCATCACCATATGTTTTCCTCATGTTATCTCACAACGGACATCATGGATACCTCATGTAGTTTAGGGCCAGTATGTAGCATCATGTATATAAGGTAGACAACTGAGACTTGAAGTCCTCAGTCTTGGAATACACTTTCTTAGAGTTCCTCTTCGGTGCTCTTATAAGTGGCTCTGAGGCATAACATAATTCCAAGACTCACCTCCCTCTTCCTGTCAGTCGAAACCTCTTTGGCATAGCTGACACCAAGCCCCTCCTCTACTCTTTACCTCTCAAACTACCCCTTCGGTAGCTCCTCTTTCTCATACACCTGGACTCCAGGGTTAAGGAGAATCCCTCTTCCTTTTGGGTCAAGGATTTGTGATCAAAGCCAGCCTTACTGGTTGTAGCAGGATCTTTATGCCTGCCATAATCAGCCTTTAAGGTTACCACCAGCCTAAGCAGATCTGAAATCTACTCTGCATTCGCACATTGTATAGGTGTACCTGTTGCCCAGGGTTAAGGGTTGTATACCTGTGATACACAGCTCATAGTTCACCATGTGAAGGGAACCTAATACTTGGTGTAGAGGTTGGTGCACCTCTACATGTATATCCCTTCATTTTCTATATTTTCTACACCTTTCCTCTTTTGTTTTACTTCGTTCCCTTGCATCTAACAATAGTCTGGAGTGTCCGTTTGCTTGGTCTACTTAAGACTGAGACAGACTACTATGTATACCCATTGGACTACCCCTTATCCTACCTTTTATTATTCAATTACACTTTTCATAAGTCCTTTCTATTACTTAGACCCTTATGATCATGGCTTCGACATCACTTTTGACATTCGGGCCTTGTGTCATTTTTGTTATGTCATCAGGCACATGATACTTAGAAGTCCGGGAATACCTGGACTATAAAATTTTGTATTCATCATTTGAAATGACAGCTACTGTTTGCTCACTTACCATCACCATTGGGAAACTGTCTCCC
This sequence comes from Solioccasus polychromus, assembly GCA_038090335.1. Taxonomy (NCBI): domain Eukaryota; kingdom Fungi; phylum Basidiomycota; class Agaricomycetes; order Boletales; family Boletaceae; genus Solioccasus; species Solioccasus polychromus. The sequence goes on from JBBPMM010000725.1 coordinate 4,828, forward strand.
TCACTGTTTATACTGTCTACTGCACCGTTTTCTGGACTGTACCACCAGTCTTCATGCCTCATCATGCTCTATGATGCCCAGACTACTACCTATGACAGTCCAGAATATGACCAGACTGCTTTGTACATGCCCTACTTCATTCTAGGACTAACCCTACTCCAATAGAGTCCCTCTGGGACGAACATATTCACTCCCCAATTACCCTCAGACTATCCCCAGGTGGCCAGGACTAGCAGTCCATTCAACCACCTTTCAGTCTATTCAACTGGAGCCCACCATGAGGGACTCTAACCAGGGTTCCAGATGAAGTCTTCAACCGACCCACCATCATTTAGAAGTTGAAAATTTACTAGCTGAGTTCTGAAACCTGGACATATCAGGGGACAGCATCCTGATACCAGTCCCATCTGCTAACACGCATCACAGCTCATCTCATCTGGACATCTCATCTCACTTGGATACCTCATCTCACCTGGATACGTCTCAGTTCAGTCTGAAGTCCAATTGGTTGGAAGAACTTTGGTCTCAATCAGGCACACTGCCATCGCTGGACAGACAACCACAGCCACCAGAGTCTTTATGCTTGACTAGGGTTTCAAACTCTGATCTTCCAATAACTGACGATGCTTCAGCTGACATTATTGGTACTGATGTCACTACTGATAGCAACTGAATACCCAGTGCCTTTATTCGCTCAACCCCTCAGACTAGAAGAAGGGAGGACATTGAGTCCCCAGGAACAATTCCCCCAATTCTACCAATTCTCCCAATTCCCTCAATTCTCCCACTTCCCTCCTCTGCCTCAGAACGTCCTCCATTATGTCCTCCATCACCTTGTACTCCTTCATCCCCACTCACACCACTTTCCTCTTCATCATCATCCTCTTTATCTTATCTCTTTCACCTGTCTTGGTCTATCTTGGTCTTACCAGACTACTCGACTATCGCTCCACCGCCTGCACCAGTTCCACCAATGATTATTCCTCCATCTGTTCAACCTATCTCTGCTCAACCTATTCCAATGTCTAACCCAACCCCCATTACCATGCCACTTCATGGTACACAGAACACACCCAAGTTTGATTGGAAGGTTCTGTCTGCTCTTCCCAGATTCCTGGAAGATGTTGACAAACTCGGTACTGCTGCCAGTCTTACCACTGCTCAAAAGATTTGTGCTGCCATTTGGTACATGGACTTAGAAGAGTCCAAAGGATGGGAACTTCTAGACAAAGCTTTGGCTGCTCCCACTGACTGGGATGATTTCATTGCAGCTGTTAAAGAATTATATCCTGGCTGTGAGGGTACTAACTGGTATTGTTGTGCTGACATCCAATATTTAGTCCAGGAGTACCTGTTATGGTTTTACCCTAGACCCTATTTCTTTCCTTCTTTTCCATTCTCTCCTGCATCCTTCCACTATATTCCAGGGCATTCCATGACTCCGACTCCTTCTGTTTTGCCCTACAGCACCAGGGCTGTAGATTACCTTTCTTGACTATATTCTCTGGAACATTCTAGATAGTTTCCCTTTTCTCTCTTGGTCTGTGCACACCTTCAATGCTATAAATAGTCGCCCTTTCCACCTTGTACCTTACATAGCTAGTTCTATGCAATCCAAGCCTAGTAACCAGCAAGCCGCTCTTCAAGCGAGATCCACCACCATTCCACCCTATCAGGTAGCCTGTTACCTTGCCGTCATCCATTACTGCGAAGTCCCTTATCAAGTGATCTACGTCATCGTGACTATTGCCCAGCATGACTTGCAAATTAGAGTCAAGTTCGTCCAACAAGGGACAACTATCATCATAGTAATCCTCATCGGGATTTGGCCCTGAAGGACGCATAGAATCTACCATAGAATCTACTTCATCAGTTATTAGCTGAGTTACTAGCTTTAGCATAACAAAAGAACTAGCTCTATCTCACCATTCTCTACTTAGCAAATGGAAACCCTCTACCCACCATTACTCCCCCTCAAGGACCGGTGTACCCTTCCACCTACCAACGAAAGAAGAAACCTTCCAACCCTTACTCTATACCCTTTGCCTCCTCATCCTCTATTCCCCTCAAATGCACCACATCTCTTCCAGACCTGCCGTCAGAAGTACCCATCGAAGTAGAAGAAGAACCTACTATTGAGTTACCCTTTGACCCATGACTTGATGTCGACTGGGAACAGGAACTCGACGACAACCAAGATAGAGCCTTGGCATCACAACTAGCACAAGAATCTATTGACAAAGAAGAAATCCAGAGAAGAGTAGAAGCTTCTCATGAACAGAGATGTGCTAGAGAAGAAGAAGAAGCTTGCCAAGTAGAAGAATACCTTGACCAACACCAAAAGATGGCAAAAACCACTGAACTGAAAGCTGGCCTTCCCGACAATTTCTCTGGAGAATCAGAAGATGCTGTAAGATGGATGCTCGCCATGAGGGCATACTTCAAAATGAATGAAGACCTTTATGATGATAGGGCAAAGATGCTCACCACCCTGAACAAGATGAGTAAGGGATGAGGAAAAGTTTTCTCTGAAGGTTGGTTCTATCGACTCGAAAGCCCTAATCTCAAGGATGAACAACATACCTTTGACATTATGGCCACTGACTTCACCAAAACCTTCTTTCCTTTTGACACCACTGGGAGAGCCTGATGAACCATCCGAAACCTTACCCAAAATATGAAGGATAAAGATGGGTTTGCCAAGTACATGGCAGACTTCTCCCTCACCACCGCCCAGACCAGCCTTGCCAATGAAGAAGCCCTTATTGAGTACTTTGGGAGAGGATTGGATGAAAAGATCACCACCAATATCCTCTCCATGGCCACTGTCCCCACCATGCTTCAAGGATGGATGGAGCAAGCCAGCAAATTTAATGCGCAGCAGGAGTGTATCAAGGATATGTGAAAAGGGTTGGGGTAGAGAAATTTCTCTAACGATTGAAGGGATCCCAACACCATGGAAGTTGATGCTATTAGGCTTTCCCCAGTTGAGAAAGCTTGTCACATCTGAGAAGGACAGTGCTTCATTTGTCACAAGAAAGGTTGTACCATGCATAATCACCCCTGGGATGAGAAGAAGACAGAAAGGTCCACTCCTATGCAGTCCAATAATCCCTTCCATAACCAAACCAGAGCTGCAGCAGTCTCTACCCCCAAACCCACCAAAGCGCCAGAACCCCCCCCATCTTCTGACCTAGACCATTATATCAAAGTCCTTGAAGGACAAAAGGTAGATCAGAAGGAATTGGTTCGAGTTCTTCAAGCCTGCTTCAAAGAAGGAGAGCCTGAGGAAGAAAGGGTTGCCAAATCTGACTTAAAGGAGAAGTTGGGTTTTTAAAGCGGAGGGAAGTATCAGCATCTTCTCCTCCAGAACGTTCAGCTCCTGTCATTTGTACCAATAGGAAAGAGAAATCTATTCATATTCCCATCTCTCTATCCCATGGAGCAAAAACTGCTGAGATAAAAGCCTTGATCAACTCTGGTGCCACTGAAAACATTGTCGACCCCATAACAATTGCCAAATACCAACTTCCCACTAAATGACTTCGACTTCCTATCAAAGCATCTAATGTGGATGGATCCGAAAACAAAGGAGGGTTCATCTGACAAGAATCCTACCTGGTTCTCAAGATTGGAGAATGGGAAGAAGTCATCCACTTCCTAGTCCTTAATTGTGGAGAAGATCGTGCTATTCTAGGAATTCCTTGGCTTACCAACATTAATCCGACTATAGATTGGCAGACAAGAATGGTCTCCATCCCCAATACTCCGGTGAATGAAAACACAGAGGGGGAAACCCTCAAGCAACGATATCTGGTAGAATCTTTATGAAAGACTACCATCACTACTGAAGCAGCGATAGCTGCTCCCAAGAAAGAGAAGATCCTACCCTTGGAGTATAGTGAGTATGCTTTGGTGTTCAAAGAGAAAACCCATGATTTTCTCCCTCCTTCTCAACCATTTGATCATGGAATCAACTTAGATGACTCCTTTATCCTGAAAGTCACTAAAGTCTACCCTCTAAATCCAAAGGAGATGCAAACATGTAAAGAGTTTGTCGATGAACACCTCCAGACCAGATGGATTGTACCATCAAAATCCCCTCAAGCATCTCCATTCTTCTTTGTCCCAAAGAAAGATGGTTCCCTTCATCCCTGCCAAGATTATCATTACCTAAACTCGCATATGGTGAAGAATGCATACCCTCTCCCTCTCATTTCTGATCTTTTGGATAAGCTAAAAGATTTGACCATCTTCACCAAGTTTGATATATGATGGGGGTATAACAACATCCTCATTAAACCTGAAGATTGATGGAAGGCCGCTTTCATCACTCTGTTTGGCCTCTTTGAACCAATGGTGATGTTCTTTGGACTATGTAATTCTCCTGCTACATTTCAAGTGTTCATGAACAACAGATTTTGCGATCTCATCTCAGAAGGATGGGTAGTAATCTATATGGATGACATCCTTATTCATTCCTTTGATCCCGCCAAACATACTAGTTGAATGAAGTGTGTCCTTCAACATCTCAGGGATCTTCATCTTTCCTTAAAGATCTTGAAATGTTCTTTCAACACTGTGGAAGTGGAATACCTAGGAATGGTGTTATGGTTCTACCTAGACCCCTGTCTTTTCCCTATTCCTTCTGTGTTTTCTACTTTTCCCAATTGATGTTCCTGTTCTCTCCGATTCTTCTGATTTTTTCCTGTTTCATCTCGTAGCACCAGAGCTAGGAGTTTCCACTTATAGTTATCATTCTCCAGAATATTCTAGATAGTTTCCTTTTTCCTCTTGGTCTGTGTGCACTCCTTCTACCTATAAATAGATAGACTTCCTACTCCTGTACCTCAGCTAGTTCTATGCAATCCAAGCCTAGTAACCAGCAAGCCGCTTAGGAAGAGCAAGACCATCATCATTCCAGTCCTTCAAGCTATAGCTCTTAGGAGCTTCGTGGAATGTCATGGTATGACTTTCCAGATTATCATCTTCATCGCTACCATCCAGCAAGACCTTCCTCAGGTTTGCATCGATACCCTCTATTGGGAGACAACCATTCTTGTCCTTATCATCCTAGGATTACCACAGATACCTATTAGCATCTTCCATTGAACTTACCTCATTGGTTACTAGCTGAGTTACTAGCCTCAGTGTAACAAAAGAACTAGCTCTTTTTACTGTCCCCTACCTAGTGGATGGAACCCCTCTATCCACCATTACCCCACCTTGTGGACCTGCATACCCTATGCCCTACCAGAAGAAGAAGAAATCCCTTAACCCTTACTCCATCCCCTTCGCTTCTTCATCTTCTTCCATTCCACTTGAGCAAACTATGTCCCTCCCAGCCCTGTCTCACGAAGAAACCCCCATTAACATTGAACAAGACCCACAACAGGAAGTTGATTGGGAGCAAGAGTTCAATGACATCCAGGATCGGTACCTAGCCCGACAACTCGCCAAGGAAGGACTTGACAAAGAAGAGATTCAGAGAAGAGTAGAAGCTTCTCAGGAACAGAGATGTGTATTAGCAGAAGAAGAAGCTCAGAGGACAGCTGAATACCTTAAACAACAAAGAGAAGAGATGGCCAAAGCTATGGAACTCAAGGCTGGACTTCCAGACGACTTCTCCAGAGAATCAGAGGATGCAGTATGCTGGATGCTCACCATGAAAGCGTACTTCAAGATGAATGGTGACCTCTACAACAATAAGGCAATGATGCTCACCATGCTTAATAAAATGAGCAAAGGGCAAGGGAAGGTTTTCTCTGAAGGTTGGTTCTACCATTTGGAGAGCCCTAACATCCCTAACGACCACCGAACTTTCAATGTCATGGCCACTGATTTCGCCAAAACCTTCTTCCCTTTTGATACTGCCAGCAAGGCTCGCTGAACCATCCACAACCTTACACAGAACACTAAAGATAAGGATGGCTTTGCTAAATACATCGCTGATTTCTCCCTAGCTGCTGCCCAGACTGGGCTTGCAGATGAAGAGGCCCTTATTGAATATTTCAGGAGAGGATTGGATGAAAAGATCACCACCAATATCCTCTCTATGGCTATAGTCTCCACCATGCTTCAGGGATGGATGGATCAAGCCAGCAAGTTCAATGCACAGCAGGAACGCATCAAAGATATGCGCAAGGGTTTAGGATGGAGGAACTTCTCCAGTGATAGAAAGGATCCCAATGCCATGGAAGTCGACGCTATTTGACTCTCCCCTGTCGAGAAAGCTCATCATATTCAAGAAGGGTGCTGCTTTATTTGTCATAAGAAGGGTTGCACCACTCATAACCACCCTCGAGACAACAAGAAAACGGAAGGATCAACCTCCATACGATCCAACAACCCTTTCTGGAATCAGGCTAGGGCTGCAACCATTGTCGCTCCTGATCCCCCTAAAGCACCAGAACCTCCTCCATCTTCAGATCTAGATAAATACCTGAAAGTCCTTGAGGGACAAAAGGTAGACCATAAGGAACTCGTACGAGTTCTCCAAGCCTGCTTTGAAGAAGATGGAGAAAGGGTTTCTAAGATGACCGTCAATGAAAGACTTCTGTTACGCTGAGGCTAGTAACTCAGCTAGTAACTGATGAAATATACGCAATGGTATATGCTAATTCGTTGACAAGGTAATCCTAGAATGATTACAATGAGAACGGTCGTCTCCCAATAGAGGGTATCAACTCATCCATACGGTATATCCTGTACCGTAGCGATGAAGATGATTAGTTGGTATCTCACTCCTTGAACAGTGAGAAAGCTTCTTAGCGTGGTAGCTGAGAGTACTGGAATGGTGATGATGGTCTCGCTTGTCCTGAGCAGCTTGCTGGTTACTAGGCTTGGATTGCATAGAACTAGCTAAGGTACATGTCTAGAGAATCTACCTATTTATAGGCAGGAGGAATGCGCACAGACCAGGAGAGGAACAGGAAACTATCTAGAATGTTCTGGAGGATTCGTAACTATAAATGGTAACCCTTAGCTCCAGTGCTACAAGGTAAAACGGAAAGAATCGGAAGACAGGAAAAATAGGAGTGAAGACCGGGAAGAGTAGGGAATAAACGGGAGAAATAGGAAGAAAATGATAGGGGTATCCAAAACCGTAACATTACCCCCTTCGTAGATATCAGCTCACTGAGCTGAATTATTCTCCCTGCCAGAAGAAGAGTTCTCATCGACAATCCAGGTAGCGACTGGAGGGTTAGTGGAAACATCAGGACAATAAGTGACCTTATGTCCCCTCGTTCTGCAACCGTCACAAGGGAGTCCACGACATTGGCTCTGAATATGTCCAGGGGCCCATAAATAACATTTCAGGCAACGATACTCGTGGCACTCCTGGTACCAATGACCCCATTTCTGACATTTAAAACATTGTCCTGAGTGAACAGGGGTGTCAGGAAGGGAATCGACATCAATAGGGTGAGTCGGAGTCCCGGGTGAGGGAGAGGCAGGGGGGTTGGAAGGAGGAATAGGAAGATGGGTATCGTTGTCATAGGTTACGACAGGGGTTGACCATTCTGGCTGAGGGGTCCAGGTGGCCCTAGCCAGTTCAGGAACAGGGAGTGTCAGGGAGTCGTCATAGGACGAAAGACGAGGTTGAGTAGAAACCAAGTAGGGAGTGGGGCGGCATCTAGGACGACGATGAGTTTGGCGAGCACGGGTGGAGAAGGAGAGGATGAAGGGGGAGTAGGGGACATTGTTGAAGAAAGGAAGAAACGGGGTTCTATCCCGCTGGTTATGGTTGGGGGATCTCCCCGATAGCGATCCTCAGAGGGGGTTAAGCCATCCAGGAGGGATTGTAATATGGGTAGGGTGGCAGAGGGAATCCGATTTATGAAGAACCAGAACCCCTCTTGATGCATGAGGTCAAGGAGGTGGTCCAGCGTTTGTTGTGTAGAATGGTCTATAGCTCAAGTAAAAGGGGAGGGGGGTCCTGAGTGGGAACGCTGGAAAAGCAGGTCGGTGGTATAAATTTGGTGGTACAAGCATACCATAGTTTGTAAGGAGGTCGCCTGAGGCCATAGATAGTTGTGTTCAAGGCAGAAGAGGGGTCGGGGATCAGCGAGGACGGTCCTGAAAAGCATACAGCAGTAAGAGGTGGGGAGACGTTCAGCGTAGATAGTGGGGATCGACATAGTGGAAAGTGAAGGTGACGGATGAATGGAGGTGTAGAGATGGTTAGATGGAGTCTTAAAGATGTCGTCAGGTTTTATACTCTTCAAGCACCTCGGATGCATTTCCAAGATTGGACTCTGGTTCCCAGGTATTCTCGGCGGAGGAATATCCTTTCCATTTCACCAGGTATTGCCACCGTCCTCGTGTTCCACAGTGATTGAGGATATCTTTGACTTCCCATTCTTCCTCTCCTTCTATCTCTTCCGACGGTGGTTTTAGGAAATTGGGTCCATGTTCCAGCATTTCCTGATAGGACAATAAGAGGGATGCATGAAAGACATTATGGATTTTCCAGGATGGGGGTAGACGGAGTTCGTAGGCAAGGGGAGAGACGACTTTGGAGATTTCAAAGGGTCCTTCCCTCTGAGGTAGGAGTTTCTTGGAAGTGTGGCAGAAGCGGAGGTTCCGAGCTTCCAGCCATACCTTATCTCCAGTTTTCCATGGCTTAAACTTAGAAAAGGTCCATTCCTTCATGATCCAAGCGGAATTCTCATGAGCCACTAGGGCTTCTTTCTGTGCTTCTTCTAGGAGGGTAAGACATTTTTCCAGGGCAGGGATAAATGTCTTTCCTAAGGGTGGGTATCCTCGGGGTTCATATCTGAACATAAGGGAGAATGGGGTTTTCTGCATAGAGGAGTGGACATTGGAATTATGGGAGAATTCGGCGAGAGGTAGTAGGTCCACCCATTTGTCAGGACAGCCTTCAGAGAAGATTCTCAAATAAGTTTCTAGAGACTGGTTTGTTCGTTCAGTTTCCCCATCGGTCTGAGGGTGGTAAGCGGTAGAGAGGCGAAGGTCATAACCAAGGAGATGAGATAATTCGCAAGCGAAAGCAGAGGCGAACTGGGGACCACGATCCGAAATAACCGATGAGTGGAGACCGAAACGAGGAAACACTTTTTCTAGAAACAATTGTGCTACTCCCTCGGCATCAATGGATTTGGAGCAAGGTGTGAAAATTACCCCCTTCATAAAGCTGTGGTTGACCACGACCAAAATAGAGTCAAAGTCGCGAACAGGGGGAAGATCTGTAATTAGATCGACAGAGATTTGCTCGAAGGGGCAGGTGGTGGAGGAGGGAATAGGAGAGAGTGGGGGAACGGTGGGGTGAGTGTTAACCTTGTTCTGTTGGCAAATAGCACAGCCAGAGACAAAGCGTTGAACAAAGGTGGAAAGACCAGGCCACCAAAAGTCGTGGGCAACAAGGGCATGAGTGCGGAAAATGCCCCCATGACCACCAGCGAAAGAGGAGTGGACAGAGTGAATGATGTCGTGATGGAGGGACTCGGGAACATATAGGCGATTGCGGAAATATAATTTTCCATCATCAAACGACCAGTCTCGGATAGAAGAGTGGGGAAAGAGGGGAGAGTCTTCGAAGGACTTAGCAATAGCATCGAGGACTAATGGGTCGGTTGCAGAGGACTGAGCGATTTTA
>JBBPMM010000726.1:0-14433 GCA_038090335.1 Solioccasus polychromus
CCAAGAGTATGTACTATCTTTCTCTCCAGCAAAGCTTGGTGTGATTATTCCAGGTGATTGCAGTGCGCTTCGCGCACTGCATCAGGGTTAGTTATTGAAAGGGTTTTGGAGGTCACTGTATGATCCAAACCCCTTTTCTTTCTATGTTCTTTCCTCGATTTCTTTTTGTTTTTGTTTTCCTTCTCACGTTTCAACGATTTCACTATTCAAACATGCTGCTCCTCCTACTCCACCATCAGACCTTCTGCCTCGGTCATCATCCCCACGCATTATACCTCGGTCTCCTTGAACTGTGCTGTCTGGCCCATGCAATCCTTCTTCATATCCACTTGTCTTCATTGCAACCTCGTCTACAGGCTCCATATTACCAGACCGTCTTGGCCCGCTCCATACCATTTGTTTCGTTCACCATCGCTGCCCCAAAACCACCGTACCACCATCCTATTATCCTCCTCCAGGCCTTCATGGTCGTCTGGTAATGTCTTGGCCAAACAGATGCTCCGATAGCATCAGCCATAGACTGGAACGTGTTGGCTCGAGACTAGATTCTTCGTTTGGGACATGGTGAAGCAAATATAGATGGACTTGGTTGAAGAAGATTGAAGACCGTTAAGCAAACCCCGCGCCCAGCCACAACTTTTCAACACGTATTCTCACCGTCACGTGATCTGACCTGGGATGGTCAGAAGCAAAGTCCCTCCCAGATGTAGAGGTTGGTGCACCTCTATGTGTATATCCTTTCATTTTCTATATTTTCTATACCCTTATTCTTCTATTTGTTTCATTCCCTTATGTCTAACGACAGTCCGGAGCGTCCGTTCACCTGGTCTAGTACAAACCGGTTGGACTACTATGTATACCGATCCGGACTACCCCTTCTCTCGTCTTTTATTATTCAATTACTCTTTTCATAAGTCCTTTCTATTACTTATACCCTTATGCTCATGGCTTCGATGTCACTTTTGATGTTCGGGCCTTTTGTCATTCTTGATATGTCATCAGGTACTCTTTCCATATGATACTTAGAAGTCTGGGAATACCTGGACTATAAAATCTTGTATTTGTCATTTGAAATGACAGCTACTGTTTGCTCACTTACTGTCACTGTTGGGAAACCGTCTCCCTCACCATTTATACCATCTACTGCACCATTTTCTGGACTGTACCGCCACTCTTCACACCTCATCACGCTCTATATGTAACACCCGGACTACTACCTACGACAGTCCAGAATACGACCGGACTGCTTTGTACACACTCTACTTCATTCTAGGACTAACCCTACTCCAATAGAGTCCCTCTGGGGCAAACATATTCGCTCCCCAATTACCCTCAGACTATCCCCAGGTGGCCAGGACTAGCAGTCCATTCAACCACCTTTCAGTCTATTCACTGTGCATGTCTTCTGTACTATAAATACCAACCTGTTACAACATGTACCTTAGCTAGTTCTATGCAATCCAAGCCTAGTAACCAGCAAGCCACCCTTGGGTGAGACCCCAAGATACCATTCTACAATGTCTACATCATTGTTGCAACTCTCTTCGCCAACAACTATCATATCCAAGTAGACTTCCTACAGAAAGGAGTCAATGTCTTCATTGTCATTCTAGTCACTGTTTGGCCAGGACTAAGACATCGTCTAGGATACCACTTCTACCATCAAAGCTACTAGCTAAGTTACTAGCCTCAGCATAACAATCCTCCCATGGAGGTTTCTAGTTCAAGCAGCAGCTCAAATGCTTAATAAGGGGGTAATGTTATGTTTATGCAGGACCTCTATTCTTTTTCCTCTTTTGTCTCCCCTTTTGTCCACAGCACTGGAGCTATACACAACCACTTATAGTTACCATTCTCTGGAACATTCTAGATAGTTTCCTTTCCCTTCTTGGTCTGTGCACTCCTCACCCAACTATAAATAGCCCATCCCTATACTGTATTCTGTAGCTAGTTCTATGCAATCTAAGCCTAGTAACCAGCAAGCCACTCTTCGAGTGAGACCCCCTCCCCCTTCAACATTCCCTTCTACCAAGTATTCATTCTTGTTGTGACTGTCATCCAGTGCAATATACAAGTCAGGACTGCCTTTGTCCAACAAGGAACCTTCCTCCTTGTCATCATCATCATTGGCATCTGGCCTCACCCAAGACATCAAGTCCATAGTTGGTTCTACCACATCCATTACTAGCTGAGTTACTAGCCTCAGGATAACACCAATTGCCTTTGTTCAAAAAGTCAAAGCTATAAAGACTCCCTCTTGTACTAGTTTATTTCTGAGTCATTATGCACCATTATAGCACCTATAAGGAATCTTGGATGAGGTAAGTACAGTTTTCTCATCTTCAACATCCTCACACATGTGCCTGAATAATTCAATATTTATGAGGCCAAAATCACCTTATAGCCCCATGATGAGTCATAAGACCATCCTCTTCTGTAAGGTCATCATTAGCTGCAGCACCAAAGACTTTCATTTCTGGCACTGACTTTACTGTATTAGTGGATATACCTTTTTTGTATGTCTGCTTTTCATACTGCATGTTTATGCTCATTTAGATGTATTGATTTCTATGTCACAGAGAACTATAGTATGTTTGATATCACTAACAGACAGGTTGGCTTTGCTTGTATCCACTACACTAGTTCTAACACTAACTAGGGTAGTATTTTAAGTGGTCTCATTTTCTTGGTCTCATAACTGATACTCTGGATCCTTGTACAGTTGCCTAGCATTTTGAGATCAGGTGAGCATTCAAGAGCATGCATCCATATGAATTATCAATGAAACACCAGGGTGGTTGATTCTCATGTTTGTTCCAGAAGTTGAAGCTTGAAGCCTTGTACCTGTATATCCCCCTTGTCTTGGCATGTCACCATGGCAGCTGATGGGAATCTTGGAACAAGAGGAACGCTCTTAGTGATGTTCTAGTCCTTGGACATCATCCCACCTGATCTAATTAGCTCAGTATATCATGTACACTATCCTATTTATCACCACTGATTTGACTAGGGAAATGCCAGGATCAAACCAGAATTTTTATCATGAGGGTATGTTTATCTTTCAAACATTGGGCATTCATTCATCCTCACAGTGGTCATCTAAGTTACAGTATCCCCTTTCCTTCATAGTTTTGAAGCATTGCAATGTTTGTTATACACAACACTTGTACTACACTGGCATGATTCTAGTGAAGCTGACTATACTGTGCTTGTCTCACAGACAAGTCACTACTGATACAGGTTTGCTTGCTGAAAGTCTCACAATGTTGGCAGACAAGCTGTAGCTTCAAGTTGTATGATCCTCATGTCAGTATTGATCAGGATCTACAAGATGCATCTGTCTTTGCAGGTTCTATGACCAGTAAAGTACTAGCTCTCAGCAGGTCCATAAGTACACTGTATCTGACGGGACCATTAATGTTCCTAGGAAATCCATAGGTGTCTAAGTGTTACGCTAGGGCTTAGCAACCTAGCTAATAACGAGTATGATAGACTCTGTAGAAGAGTCTATGGCGACGACTCGGCCAGATACCGATAAGGATGACCACCAAGAGGAGAGTTCCTTCCTGAATGAAGGCGTGTCGTATAGCAAGGTCTTGTTGGGCAACAACGGCAATGAAGACAATGACGTTTAGAGGCAGTTTGATAAGAGGGATCTCACCCTAAGGTGGCTTGCTGGTTACTAAGCTTGGATTGCATAGAACTAGCTATAGTACATGAGGCATCAACTAAGTATTTATAGGGTCCTAGTGAGTGCACAGACCAAGTAAGAAAAAGGAATCTTTCTAGAATGTTCCAGAGTATGATACTAAAGAAGAGATGTACAGCTCCGGTGCTGTGACGACAAAGGGAGTCGCTTATGTAAAGAAATGAATAGGGGTCCATACTCGTAACATTACCCCCTTATTAGGCGTTTGAAGACCTGTTTCAAACATCACTTTCATCCACCGGAGGGTTGTTCCCAGAAGAGAGTGGGCAATAAGACCTGGGATGATTAGTTCGTCTGCAGGAGGAACAAGGTACCCCTTTGCAAAGACGAGCAGGATGTCCAGGTGCCCAGAGGAAGCAGCATGGACAGCGGAATTTAATGCACTCTCCGTGCCAATGTCCCCACTCCTGGCACTTGAAACACTGACCTAACTGAGGAGGGGTCTGCGGTTGTTCGATGACGATAGGATTGGTGGGTGACCCCGGGGAGGCATCGGAAATGATGATGTCCTGGTCAATCGGAGGGGGTACAGGAAGGGTAGGGGACACTGGGCTTCCATACAAGGAAGAGGACGAGGTAGAGGATGGAGGAGTTTCCACTCTCATCCTTGGGTAGGGACTAGGATTGCAACCCCTTCGTCGTAGGGTTCTGGACGGGGTTGCAACAGGAGGAGTAGGCGTCCTTGGGTGGTAAATTGGGGAGACGGGTCGTCGGGTAGGAGACCGCTGGGAATAGGGTGGTGGAGCAGCAGGACCCGCAGGTATGAGTCTAGGAGTGATATGGGAGGTATTGACGGTGATAAGGCCGTCATAGATGTCTTCCTCCAATGGCGTTAGAGAAGTGATGAGGGGGACTAAGAGATGCTGGAGGGCAGAGTTGGGTATTCGATTGACGAAACCCCAAAATCCTTCGTAGTGAAGGAGGTCTAGTATGTGGTGATGAATAAGGGATTGAGAGTCCGAGAGGGTCTGTTGGACAGCATGGGACGCGGATGAATGCATCTGTTCGTAGAGGAGGTGGTGGGTCAGGGTTTGGTGATAGAGACGTACGAGGGCTTGTAGGGTAATGGCCCGGTCCCAAAGGCCATCCTTTTCAAGAAGAAACATGACACGGGGGTCGGCGAGGACACCAGCATAGAGGAGACGGTGGTGGTGGTCTGGGAGGCGTTGAGTGAAGACGCAGATGAAAGTGGTGGGTGTGGATACGTTCGACATGGTGAAGGTATGGGGTCAAGAGGGAATGAGTCGGAGTTCAAAGATTTCGTCGACTTTTATACTCCCTTAATGCTTCCAAGGCATTGCCCAAATTAGACTTGGGTTCCCATGTATTTTTGGAAGAAGAATAGCCCTTCCATTTTACCAGATATTGTCACCGGCCTCGTGTTCCTCAGTGATTAATGATGTCTTCTACTTCCCATTCTTCTTCACCTTCTATCTCCTTGGGAGGGGGTTTAAGGAAATTGGGTCCGTGTTCCGCTGTTTCTTTGTAAGGAGAAAGGAGGGATGCATGGAATACGTTGTGAATCTTCCAGGAGGGGGGAAGTTTCAGTTCATAAGAAACAGGGGATATTACCCTAGTAATTTCAAACGGCCCTTCTCACCTAGGTAACAACTTTCGTGAGGTGTGGCGGAAACGTAGGTTCTTTGCTTCTAACCACACTTTGTTACCCACTTTCCACAGTGTGAACTTGGAATGAATTCTCTCTCGCATGATCCGAGCGGCATTTTCGTGGGCGGCCAACGCTTCTTTTCAGGCTTCTTCCAGAAGGGAAAGACGTTTTTCCAGAGCGGGAATAAACGTTTTTCCTAACGGTGGGTAGGCCCTTGGTTCATATCCGAACATGAGGGAAAAAGGGGACTTCTTCGTTGATGCGTGGATGTTGGCGTTATGGGAGAATTCTGCCATCGGTAGTAATTCGACCCATTTATCCGGTCGACCTTCCGAGAAGATTGGGAGATAGGTTTCTAGGGACTGGTTTGCCCTTTCGGTTTCTCCATCGGTTTGGGGGTGATAAGCGGTAGAGAGTTTGAGCTTGTATCCTAGTATTCTGGATAGTTCTCTGGCAAAGGCCGAAGCAAACTGAGGGCCTCGGTCCGATATTACGGAGGAGTGGAGTCCGAATCTAGGGAAAACTTTTTCAAAAAATAATTGGGCCACCCCTTCTGCATCGATAGACTTTGAACAGGGAGAGAGAATTACCCCCTTAGTAAGTCCGTGGTCGACCACGACCATGATAGAATCGAAGCCGTTAATGAGAGGCAGGTCAGTGATGAGGTCAACAGAAATCTGATCGAAGGGACAGGTGGTGGAAGAAGCGATAGGTGAGAGGGGCGGTATGGTGGGGTGGGTGTTGACCTTATTTTGCTGGCAAACCGAACATCCCGAAACAAAGCGGCGGACGAAGGAGGAGAGACCAGGCCACCAATAATCGTGAGAGATGAGAGCGGTGGTCCGAGAAATGCCGCCATGGCCACTTTCACGGGACTCATGGACGGATGAGACAAGGTCATGGCGAAGGGGAGCTGGAATATAAAGGCAATTTTTGAAGTAGAGTTTGCCGTCGTCGAAAGTCCAGTCACGGACAGCGGAACAAGGGAATAGTGGGGAGCCGGATAGGGATTTGGATAGGGCATCCAAAACAAGGGGGTCGGACGCTGAGGATTCGGCAATTTTATGGGCAAGAGAGGTGTCAATGGCTCGGGTGAAGACCGAGTCCGGTAGGAGAGTGGTTGTAGCATTATCATTGGTAGTATCGATGGAATCACGACAGGAGAGAGCATCGGCGGGTCCCATTTGGGATGCCAGCAAATGGGTGAACGAAAGATCAAAATCCTGGAGAAAAAGGAGCCAACGAGCCTGGCGGCGCGAAAGTTTTCTCGGTTCGCGGAAATAGGTAAGATTCTTGTGGTCGGTGAGTATTGTGACAGGGTGTCCCGTGCCCTGGAGGTAATGGCACCATTCATAGAGGGCGTGGATGACTGCGAGGAGTTCTCGATCGTAGATATCATAGTTCCGCTCAGCAGGGGATAGAGTTTTTGATAAAAACGCACAAGGGTGAAGGTCACCGTTAACATCCTTCTGCATGAGGACTCCTCCAGTAGTGACCAAGGAGGCGTCAGTCATGACAAAAAACGGTTGAAGTGGGTCAGGTAGTTGGAGAACTGGTGAAGCGAGAAAGAGGTTTTTGAGAGTCGAGAATGCGTTTTGTTGTGGTGAATCCCAGTGCCATGTGGAAGATTTCTTTGTTAGATCAATAAGAGGTTGTGCGATAGAGGAAAAGTTGGCAATAAACTTCTGGTAGAAGTTACAGAATCCTAAGAAGGATCGGACTGCACGAACAGATCGAGGGGGTTCCCAAGAGCGAATAGCTGTCAGTTTTGATGGGTCCATAGCAGCTTGGTGATTGTCAATAACCATGCCTAGATATTCAACCTCGGTGGTATCGAAGACACACTTGGACAGCTTTAGTGACAGGTGCAGATCTCGAAGTCGTTGGAGGACTAGTTTTGTGCGAGCAGTATGGGTTGCTCGGTTGGAGGAATGAATAAGAATATCGTCCATGTAGATGACGACCCAACCTTCAGAGAGAAGGTCTCGGAAAGCGTCGTTCATAAAGGCTTGGAAGGTAGCTGGGGAGTTGCAGAGACCAAAGAACATTACTGTTGGTTCAAACAAGCCGAACGGGGTGATGAACGCTGCTTTCCAGTGATCTTCTGGTTTAATAAGGATATTGTTATACCCCCATCGAACGTCAAACTTTGTGAAGATGGTGGAAGCTCTGAGCTTATTGAGGAGGTCGGATATAAGCGGTAGAGGATATGTACGCATTCTTCACAGTATGGGAGTTGAGGTATCGGTAGTCTTGACAGGGGCGAAGAGAGCCGTCTTTCTTGCCGACAAAAAAGAATGGGGAAGCTTGAGGAGACTTTGATGGGACAATCCGTCCAGTTTTTAGGTGTTCATCTATGAACTCCCGACAAGTTTGTAGTTCCTTTGGGTTGAGAGGATATACTTTGGCGACTTTGGGAATAAAGGAGTCGGTTAACTCGATGGTATGGTCAAACGACCGCGACGGAGGAAGAAGTTCGTGGGTTTTTTCACTAAACATGTCTGCGTAGGAATGGTATTCCTGGGGGAGAACATGTTCTTCTCGAGGAGTAGAGGCAGCGGCTTCGGTAGCGATAGTTGTTTTCCTGAGAGATGCCACCAGATATCGTTGGTCGTTGGAGAGGTCAGGAGCAGGAAGGTCGGGTATAGATATCTTTCTAGTGGTCCAATTGATGGTTGGGTTTACTTTGGTGAACCAAGGGAGGCCCAAGATAGCTCGATCCTCACCGCAGTGGAGGATTAGGAAGCGTATAACTTCTTCTCAGCTTCCAATTTGAAGGACAAGTTTCACTTCCTTCCTAATAATCCCTCCTTGGTTTATTGTTCCATCAACGTTTGAAGCCTTTATCGGGGTTCTAAGACGAGAGCTGGGGAATTGGTACTTTGTGACGATAGTGGGGTCGATGAAGTTTTCTGTAGTGCCAGAATCCAATAAGGCCTTTACTTCAGTGGTTTTTGTCCCATGAGATAGCGATATAGGAATTCGAATTGATTTTTCTTTCCTACTAGTACAGATCACAGGAGCTAATCATTCGGGAGGAGAAGACGCTGATACTTTCCTCCATTTTAAAAATCCAATTCTTGGTGAGTAGATATACGCGCTACAGTTTCCTCCACTTCTTCTTCTTCGAAACATGTTTTCAGCACCCAGATCATTTCCTTGGGGTCCACCTTCTTTCCTTCAAGGACCTTGAGGTATTTGTCAAGATCAGAAGGTTCTTTTGTTTCGACCTTTGCAATGACAGCAGCAGCTCTGGCTGGGTTTCGGGGAGGACGAGAAGGAGGGGAGATGGTTGATTCCTTGGCGTCTTTTGGATGGTTTCTAGCGACACATCCTTTTCGATGACAAATAAAACATCTTCCTTCCTTGATGTGTCTTGCCTTTTCTACTGGGGAGAGGCGTACGGCGTCCACTTCCATGGCATTCGGATCTCTTCTCGATCCTCCCATATTTCGCCACCCTAGCCCTTTTCTCATATCCTTTATCCTTTCTTGTTGGGCGTGGAATTTGCTTGCTTGTTCCATCCACCCTTTTAAGGTGGTTGGAACATTGGCCATGGAGAGGATGTTGGTCACCAGCTTTTCATCCAATCCTCGGCCAAAATTGTCGATGAGGGAATCTTCATCGACCACTCTAGCTTGGGATGCTGCTAGGGAAAAGTCTGCAACATACTTTGCGAATCCGTCCTTATCTTTAGTGTTTTGAGAAAGGGTTCGAAGTGTTTGTCGCGTTCTGTTGGCGACATCGAAGGGGAAGAAGGTCTTATCTGTTGCAAGGATTTCGGGGTCCTCCAGTTTATAGAACCATCCTTCGGAAAACGTTCTTCCTCTCCCTTTACTCATTTTGTTAAGGGCGGTTAAGAGCATGGATTTTTCGTCATAGAGATCAGCGTTCATAGAGAAGTACGCTTTCATAGCCATCATCCATCGGACGGCATCCTCGGAATCCCCAGAGAAGTCATCAGGGAGACCAGCTTTCAACTCCGATCGAGACATTCTCCTGGTTTCAGCTCGTCGGGTTCTTTCTCTTTCCTGTTCTTCTTCTTCCTTAGCTATCCTCCTACTTTCTTCGGCTACCTGTCGACGGAATTCTTCTCGTTCCGCTTCTTCCCTTCTCCTTTCTTCTTCTTCCCTTAGGAGGCGATCGATGGTCTCCTGGTCGAATTGATGTAAGGGATCCACCTCTGTTTCGGTGCTGGATTCCGAGGAATCGGTTAGTTTGGAGGGTGTGGGAGTATAGTCTGGGTTGGCAGCATTACACGAGGGTCCTTCAGCAAAGGAGGGAAAGATGTCGGAATACGGGGTAGAATGGGGTTTCTTCTTTTTTCTATAGGCTGAAGGATATGCTGACCTTTGAGGGGGTACTATGGTGGTGGGGAGTGACCCTTCTGGATAGAGGAGTCGATGGGAGCAGCTAGTTCTTTTGTTACGCTAGGGCTTAGCAACCTAGCTAATAACGAGTATGATAGACTCTGTAGAAGAGTCTATGGCGACGACTTGGCCAGATACCGATAAGGATGACCACCAAGAGGAGAGTTCCTTCCTGAATGAAGGCATGTCGTATAGCAAGGTCTTGTTGGGCAACAACGGCAATGAAGACGATGACGTTTAGAGGCAGTTTGATAAGAGGGATCTCACCCTAAGGTGGCTTGCTGGTTACTAAGCTTGGATTGCGTAGAACTAGCTATAGTACATGAGGCATCAACTAAGTATTTATAGGGTCCTAGTGAGTGCACAGACCAAGTAAGAAAAAGGAATCTTTCTAGAATGTTCCGGAGTATGATACTAAAGAAGAGATGTACAGCTCCGGTGCTGTGACGACAAAGGGAGTCGCTTATGTAAAGAAATGAATAGGGGTCCATACTCGTAACACTAAGTTTATGTTCCAACAGTGAGAATGCTTCGACTTTCTAAAGTGATTACTAGTGGTAGAGTACTTTTTGTGACCCAACCAACGAAGTGATCAATGACAAGAAAATACGTACTGTCAAACATGTAATTCGTATTGCATCTTGGTATGAATCTCCTTGCTTCGTACTGTTCTGAGAGAGGTATTCAAGCAGAAACATTCAGTCTGGTATGAGCTCCCATTGAAAAGTCCCAAATTCATTTAAACTTGGATTACCCTCATGTACCCCACTAGGGTTACGATGTTCTTCCTCAAGACACTCGTCCCTGCTGCTTTTTGTATCATCCATTTATAGAAGCTAATTCGCGGTCATCATACTGGCAAGAGTACGATTCACCTTATGACAAAGCTTAACGAAGAAGAACCACACTCATACTCAAGCCATGAAAATGTGGACAAGCCATATGGAAAACATGGTGGTGTTGAATGTGCGCTATTGTAGCTAGCACTTCAATGGACTACATAAGCTTACTATAAGTAGTAATTACCATATTAGTATGTAGTTAAATATTCGAACTCCACAGCTGAGTTCAAATAGAGTCTTTAACCTCTACCATCATCATCTGTGAGCTACCCTCAGATGATAACCTCTGTAAGTCAAGCAGGCTTTCCTCTTGCTGTAACAGTCCAGTCTGTTTCAACAGGTTATGAGCCCTGCTAGAGCACTGTCCGGTGTTTGTCGTCACAGACAGAACCCAGATATGTAGCCTGGCTTGTCTCCCATAGCTCGATGTCATCAAACATGTCTTGACACTTATGGGTATTGCTCTATACTTGATGGTGGAACTCTGTTTGTACAGAACGCTGTAAAAAGCTGTTCATGCTGAACATTTCCATCTTGGAGAACAAAACTATGTCGGTATGATCAAAAGCTGACTTCATCGTTTTTAGATCTATCAACAATGTCTTCCAAGAACAACTCTTCCTCCTTCTCTTCTGGTTCCTCCGTCGTCAGCACCTTCAACAGCTCCAACTGGTCCACCTGGTGGCCCAAAATGGAAGCTTACATCTGGAGTGTCGGGCACACTTGGGTCCTAGAAGACCCCTTCCCCAAGGCCAAGGATGAGAAGGACCCCACCACTGACGAACTCCATGACCAGAAGGAATGGAGAAAGTCCAATGGTGTAGTCAGGGGGAGCATTCTCCTCGCCATGACTGATGCAATCCATACCAAATTTGCTCTGCACACCAATGCGAGCAAACTAGTCGATGCTCTCAAGGCTGAATATGACACCCCCTCCATCGCCGGTGCCTACTCCCTCTTTAGGGAATTACTAGAACTCTGCATCCCTGCCGATCGTCACCCTGAGCCAACTTTGGCAAAGGCGGCAACCCTCTTCAACCAGCTTGAACTAGCTGAGTTCGAGATCCCCTCCAAAGCCCAGAGTATGATGCTCCTGGCCATGTTGCTGTTGACCTACAACGTCATAGGTCAGATGATTGCTCAAAACAAGGACACCCCCATGATTGAGGCCATCTCTCGTGCAGTGGTACTGGCTTGGGATCAATGACAAATGAAAGGCAAGGGTAAGGAACATCAGTCCAATGGTCAGCAGGCCCACTGCATCAGCACTGTCAAGCGCAAGGGGGACGACCCCAATTTCCAGCAGCAGCAGCAAGGTGGCAATAGTGCTAAAGGAAAGAAGAAGACCCGTCGTGGTAAGAAGAAGAATGGCAAGCAGGCCCAGATAGCCTCTGCCACCTTCATACACCCAATGATGGTGATCCCGTCCACCTGCGTCCTGGCTTTTGACCCGTGCACCTCCTCCCACATCCCCACTTCGCTCTACCAAGGGCAACAAGGCCCGCCCACCGATACTCGTATTGTGCAGGCATTTTCCCTTGCCAACAGGCTTGGGATCCAGCCCTCAGTGGAAACGATCCACCATCTCAATACCGTCACCTCCTCCTCTAACCAGGTTGAGACTGACGATGAGACTACTCGTCCCCCTCCCTGCAAGTGTTCACATCAATCCCACCATAAGGAGATCATGCCACCTCTGCAAAGCGGATGGGACTCCAAGGATATCATTAGCATCTATGGCTCAGAGGAGAAACTTGGGGTGGATGAGGAGATCGCCACTGCCGCTGGCCTCGATTATGACATGGACTCAGTCCATATTACAAGGTATGCAGTCTCTCCACCACACAAGAATAGACACTTACCTACTTTCAACGCGATGTTTCCAATGTCTGCTCAAGTAGTTAAATATAAAGATGTACCTGCATGTTGTATACCCACTGTGATGCCATTACTGGCTCCAGCAATACAATGGACTTGTGCTTGTTTGTCTCAGTCTGATCATCATAAGTGCGAGTGTGAAAAAGATCTGTGGATCCTCGACTCAGGTGCTTCAATGCACTTCACTCCAAACCGAGATGACTTTGTCGAATATAAAGAGCTGAAAGGAAATGACCGTATACCAGTCCAAACCGCAGCTCATGCTGTCTTCATAGTCGGCATAGGACGTGTCCTAGTAAGATGGAAAGATCACACTGGAGCATTTCATTTACTTGATTTGCATGAAGTTGGTCACATCCCCAACTCGGGAGTACGATTAGTATCCCTTGGTGTTCTTTTGCTTCATGGAGCACGAGTAGTAGGAAGTGCAAAAAGCCTTGAAGTACAATATGGTGATGGCTCACCCTTAGCTGTGTTCACCCCTGGACGCATCGCTAGATCCATCTATACACTTGTCGCAGAGCCACTTGATGCACACCCACATCTCCTTGTAACAAAAGCAAAGATCACATACGACACCCTTCACCGCCATCTCGGACATCCCTCCAAAGAAGTCCTTCGTCATACAAAGAAGCATGTTAAAAATATGCCAGGAATAGAGATCCCAACAAGTGATCCTATATGCCCAGGTTGCACCCTCGGCAAACTTCCTAATAGGAGTTTTCCTCCTACTGAGCATCGCACTACTCGCCCATTCAAATTAATACATTCGGACATAAAATCTTTCCCCATTGAGTCTTACCAAAGATTCAAATACATCATCACCTTCCTTGACGATTACATGTCTATGGCATGGGTCGTTTGCATCAGAACTAAGGACGCTGCCTTGAGTACAACTCAGCATTTCCTGAAAATGGTCTTGACACAATTTAATGCCAAAGTCAAAGGATGGATGTCCAATGCAGGGGGAGAATATAAGTCCAAAGCATTCGATGACATGCTCAAGGGGGAGGGCATAATAATACATCAAAGTGCCCCCCATACTCCTCAACAAAATGGATGCGCTGAAAGGCTCATGCGGACCTTAATGGACAAGTCAGAGGCTATGTGGCATTTTGCCTGCATCCCTGACAGCTGGTGGCAATTTTCAATTGTTCATGCAACACATCTGTACAACAGAACCCCCTTAAGACGCCTTAATTGGCGCACACCATATGAGCTATTGCATGGCCAGCAACCAGACATAGCTCATCTTCGTGTTTTCAGGTGTGCTGCTTATGTGCACCTCCCCGAGGATGTGCGGGCTAACAAAATGGCCCCTAAGTCTGAACTCATGACATACCTAGGTGTTGCACCCACCAACAGCGCAAATTTCCTATTCATGTGCACCACCAATGCCATTTTCCATTCCACTCATGCCATCTTCGATGAAGAGCGTTTCCCTAAGTGTGATAAAAAGCACCCACATCCAAAAGCACAACCAGTGCCAGAATCCAATGATCGTGAGGAGCTACCTATGCCACCACAGATCTTGGATGATTTCGACTACCACCCTCGTCGACCACCTGCTCGGAGCCCCACTCCTCCATCCCTCCCTCGCACTCCCTCGCCTTGCCCAGCAGAACCAGCGCAGCAGCCCCCTCCTCGTCCAAGGAAACAAAGGCCTGCTGGTCCTCCTGCTGGTCCTCCTGCTCCCAGATGTTCCACTAGAGAACGCCGTGTGCCTATTCGGCCTGGCAATGTGTATGGTGACAACCGACACCCAGTTGAGCAAGTGAAGGAAATAGAACACACATCGTGCTGGCATGACATCGTCGCTGATGAACCTGGTCCCTCTATGCCAGGCAATTGTTACGTGTTAATGGACCCCTATTTCATTTTTGTGCCTCCCCCTTTTGTCCCACAGCACCAGAGCTGTGCTTACCCTTCCTTGGAATATACTCTGGAACATTCTAGTAGATTCCCAATTATGTACTTGGTCTGTGCGCCATCGCAGACCTATAAATACCCTCCATACTCGCTGTG
>JBBPMM010000727.1:0-14395 GCA_038090335.1 Solioccasus polychromus
ATATGATTGACTTATATGGTTTATAACTTCACAACCCTTGAACCAAATCACATGATCCTGGGAGCAAATTTGTAGCCAAGAGTATGTACTATCTTTTATACCACCAAAGCCAGATGATATTCTTAAGCGTGTTTGCAGTGTGCTTCATGCACTGCATCAGGGTTAAACATTGCAACACTTTTTGGAGTTGCTGTACAGCTCCAGTGCTGTAGAGCAAAGAACAAACAGAAAAAGGAAATATTAGGTAATGAAGTACTATGACTGTTACACTTGCTGGGACTTTGCCATCAACTCCACTATTGATTCCATTATCACTAACTCTAACTGAGTTACTAGGCTTAGCATAACAGCAAGGAGATCATGCCACCTCTGGGAGATAGTTGGAACTCAGAGGATATCATCAATATCTATGGGTCAGAAGGGAACTTGGGTGTCAACAAGGCCTCAACTACAACATGGACACTGTCCATATTAAAAGGTATGCAGTCCCTTCACTGCATCAGATCAGACACTTACCTACTTTCAATGTAATATTTCCAATGTCTGATTGAGTAGTTAAATATGATGTACCTGCATGCCATGTTCATTACTGGCTCTAGCAATACAATGTGTTTGTGCTTGCTTGTCTTAGTCTAAATCACTAAGTTGTGAGTGTGATAAAGATCTGTGGATCCTTGACTCAGATGCTTCAATGCACTCCACTTCAAATCAAAACAACTTTATAGAATATAGGGAGCTGAAAGGCAATGACCATATACCAGTTCAAACCACTGCTCATGCTGTCTTTGTAGTTAGTATCAGACATGTTCTGGTTAGATGGAAGGACCATGCTGGAGCATTTCATTTACTTGATTTGCATGAAGTAGGCCACATCCCCAACTCAGGCATATATTTAGTATTCCTAGATGTTCTTTTTTTTCATGGTGCATGCATTGTAGGAGCAGCATAGAGTCTTAAAGTACAATATGGTGATGACACTCCCTTGGCAAAGTTCACTCCTAGATGCATTGCAAGGTCCATCTATACACTTGTTGCTGAGCCTCTTGATGCATGCCTCCAATTACTCATAACTAAGGCAAAGATCACATATGACACAGTCCACCATTGCCTTGGACATCCCTCTAAAGAAGTATTTCATCATGCAAAGAAGCTGTTACACTGAGGCTAGTAACTCAGCTAGTAACTGATGAGATATACGTGGTGGTATATGCTAATATGCCTTTGGGGTAATCCTAGGATGATTACAACAAGAATGGTCATCTCCCAATAAAGGGTATTGACTCGTCCATATGGGATGTCCTGTTGAACGGTAACAAGAAAGAGTAGGACCTGATGAGTCACACCTTGATGTGTAACGAAACCTCTCAATACGGTGGCTTGGAGGACTGGAATGGTGGTAGTGGTCTCGCTCCCTGTGAGTGGCTTGCTGGTTACTAGATGTAGATTGTGTAGAACTAGCTAAGGTACATGGGTAAGAAGTCCACCTATTTATAGGTAGGTAGATGGCACACAGACCAGGAGAAGAAAAGGAAACTATCTAGAATGTTCCAGAGAATATAGACTATAATGGGTAACCCTTAGCTCCAGTGCTACAAGGTAAAACAGAAGGAATTGGAGATGGAAAGAATAGGAACACGACTCAGGAAAGATAGGAGGGTATTTGGAAGAAATAGGAAGGGAAAAGATAGGGGCAGGAGTATAACCATAACATTACCCCCTTCTTAACTCTCAGCTCACTGAGCTGAATTATTCTCACCCCCAGATGAACTGTGGTCATCCACTATCCACTCTGCAACAGGAGGGTTAGAGGATATATCTGGACAATAGTTTACCTTATGTCTGGGGATACCACATGCATCACAAGGGAGCCCCCTACACACACTCTTTTGATGTCCAGGGGCCCATAAGAAACATTTCGGGCAGTGATATTCCTGACACTCCATATACCAGTGTCCCCATTGTTGATACTTAAAGCATTGACCCGGTCGAACAGTGTTACGGTTTCGGGCATCCCTATTCTTTTCTTTCTACTTTTCCCGTTCATTTCCCTATTTTCCCCATTTCCTTCCTACTCCTTCCAAGTATTGTTTCTATTCTTTCCATTACCAATTCTTCCCGTTTTACCTTGTAGCACCAGAGCTAAGGGTTTCCTGTTATAGTCTCCATTCTCCGGAACATTCTAGATAGTTTCCTTTTTCTCTCTTGGTCTGTGCACCGCCCTCTTACCTATAAATAAGTAGACTTCTCGCCTTTGTACCTTAGCTAGTTCTACGCAATCCAAACCTAGTAACCAGCAAGCCGCTCAGGGAGAGCGAGACCATCGTCAATATTCCAGTACTCTCAGCTACTATGCTAAGGAGTTCCCTCACTCATCGAGGAGTGAGATACCAGCTGATCCTCTTTATCGCCACTGTGCAGGATCTCCCGTACGGATGCGTTGATACTGTTATGCTGAGGCTAATAACTCAGCTAATAACTAATATGGTAGAGTCGATGGTAGACTTGTATCCGTCGGTGCGGCAGTCCTAGGATGATTAAGACTAAGGTGGTGTCCTCCCACGAGAGAACGTCTACCCTTCCTTCAGGTAATTCCTGTGCGATAGTAGCGAAGAAGATATAGATCTGCTGACGTACCCCTCTCCAAGTGATTATGGAGGCTTCGAGAAGTGAGTACTGGATGACGGGAATGATGCTGAGGTCTTGCTCATTCTGAGTGGCTTGCTGGTTACTAGACTTGGATTGCGTAGAACTAGCTAAGGTACAAGCATGGAGAACTAGGTATTTATAGGCAGAGGAGATGCGCACAGACCAAGAAGAAAAGGGAAACTATCTAGAATGTTCCAGAGGATTTGTAACTATATGAGGTAACCCTGGGCTCCAGTACGTCAAGGTAAAATGGAAGGAAACGGAAATCGGAAGACATAGGAACAATGATTGGGAAAGTATGGGACAAACGGGAAAGATAGGAAGAAAATGATAGGGGTCTCCATAACCGTAACAGATACCCTTTATTGGGAGACAACCATCTTAGTTGTAATCATCTTAGGATTACCTCGTCAACGCATCAGCATATACCACCACGTATATCTCAGTAGCTACTAGCTGAGTTACTAGCCTCAGCATAACAAAAGAACTAGCTCTCTTCACTGTCCCCTTCTACAGCGGACGGAACCCCTCTACCCACCATTACTCCACCGCGTAGCCCTGCCTACCCTACGCCCTACCAGAAGAAGAAGAAAACCCATAACCCTTACTCTATTCCCTAACACCACTGTCTCCTCTTCTTCCATCCCACTCAAACGAACCACGTCGCTCCCGAATCCACCTCATGAAGAGACTCCCATTGACATCGAGCAAGATCCACAACAGGAAGTTTATTGGGAACAGGAGCTTGATGACAAGCAAGATACTAGACTTGCCCTAGATTTGTCCGCAGAAGGACACGATGACGAAACAGTTAGGAGAAGAGTAGAAGCTTCTCGAGAACAGAGACGTGCTTATGTAGAAGAAGAAGAGAAGTGACAAGTCGCTGCTTACTCTAAACGAAGAGAAGAGATGGCCAAAGGAATGGAACTCAAGGCCGGACTCCCAGATGATTTCTCCGGGGAATCAGAGGATGCGGTGCACTGGATGCTTGCCATGAAAGCGTACTTCAAGATGAATGGTGACCTCTACGATGATAAGGCGATGATGCTCACTACTCTTAATAAGATGAGCAAGGGACGAGGAAAAGTCTTCTCCGAAGGATGGTTCTATTGCCTGGAAAGTCTGAATATCCCAGACGACCATCGAACCTTTAACATCATGGCAACTGACTTTGCCAAGACGTTCTTCCCCTTCGACACTGCCAGCAAAGCCCGTCGAACCATCCGTAATCTTACCCAGAATACTAAGGATAAGGATGGTTTTGCCAAATACGTCGCTGATTTCTCCTTAGCAGCCGCTCAGACTGGTCTTGCCGATGAAGAAGCCCTTATTGAATATTTTGGGAGAGGATTGGATGAGAAAATTACTACCAACATCCTCTCCATGTCTACTGTCCCCACTATGCTCCAAGGATGGATGGACCAAGCCAGCAAGTTCAATGCGCAACAAGAACGCATTAAGGATATGTGTAAGGGTTTAGGATGGAGGAACTTCTCTAATGACAGGAAGGACCCCAACACCATGGAAGTCGATGCCATTCAACTCTCCCCCGTCGAGAAGGCTTGACACATTCGGGAAGGAAGGTGCTTCATCTGTTATAAGAAGGGTTGCACCACGAGGAACCATCCTCGAGATGATAAGAAAACCGAAGGATCTACCCCTGTCCGATCCAATAATCCCTTCCGAAACCAGTCTAGAGCAGCTGTGGTTGTCGTCCCTGATCCTCCCAAGGCACCAGAACCTCCCCCATCTTCTGATCTCGACTGATACCTAAAAGTACTTGAAGGACGGAAGGTCAACCAGAAGGAACTCGTAAGGGTACTCCAAGAGTGCTTCGAGGAGGATGAAACAAGGGCATCCAGGATGTCCACTACTGAGAGAATTCAGGGTTTTTAGAATGGAGGAAAGCATCAGTGTCTTCTCCTCCCGAATGTTCCGCTCCCATCATTTGTACTAGTAAGAAAGAGAAATCTATTTGAATCCCCATCTCTCTCTCTCACGGAATGAAAACCGCTGAAATCAATGCCCTCATCGATTCGGGGGCCACCAAAAACTTCATCGACCCCATCACTGTCGCAAAATACCAATTCCCTACTAAACAACTTCCCTCCCCTATTAAAGCCTCGAATGCTGACGGATCTACTAACAAAGGAGGTTTCATCTGAAAAGAGGTCTTCCTAGTCGTCAATATGGCAGGACGGGAGGAAGTCATGCGATTCCTTGTATTAAACTGCGGGGGAGATTGAGTCATCTTAGGAATCCCCTGGTTTTCCAAGGTAAACCCCTGGATCGATTGGACCAACCGAACTGTCGACATTCCCCCTCTCTTTGAGAATGACAATGCCGAGGGAGAAGCCTTGGAACAACAATATCTAGTAGAGTCATTAAGGAAAACTACCATTGCCACTGAAGTAGCTATTGCTGCACCCAAAAAGGAGAAAACCTTACCTCTGGAGTACACTGAGTATGCCTCTGTCTTTGAAGAAAGAACCCATGATCTTCTACCCCCATCTTGCCCATTCGATCACAGAATCGATCTTGACGACTCCTTTGTCCTGAAGATCACAAAGGTTTACCCTTTGAATCCAAAGGAGATGGAGACGTGTAAGGAATTCGTAGACGAGCACCTTCGGACTGGACATATTGTTCCCTCTAAATCTCCTCAGGCCTCCCCTTTCTTCTTTGTCCCGAAGAAGGACAGTTCGCTACGACCCTGTCAGGATTATCGATATCTGAACTCCCACACGATTAAAAACGCTTATCCCCTCCCTTTAATCTCCGATCTCTTGGATAAGTTGAAAGACTCTATGATTTTCACCAAGTTCGCTGTTCGATGGGGATATAACAATGTCCTCATCAAACCTGAGGACCGATGGAAAACAGCCTTCATCACACCCTTCGGGCTTTTTGAACCAACGGTCATGTTCTTCAGACTATGCAACTCCCCTGCCACATTCCAGGCGTTCATGAATGACGGCTTCCGAGACCTAATCTCAGAAGGGTGGGTAGTCATCTATATGAACGACATCCTTATCCACTCCTCAGACCCCATTCAACATACTGAGCAGACCAAACAAGTTCTTCAACGTCTTAAAGACCTTCGCCTTTGTCTTAAGATTTCAAAGTGCTCCTTTGACGTCGAAGAAGTAGAATATCTCGGAATGGTGGTCAGACATCACCAAGCATCCATGGACCCCACCAAACTGAAGGCCATCCAGGAGTGGCAACCACCAACGACAGTAAAAGCGATTCGCTCTTTCTTAGGATTTTGCAATTTCTATCGAAAGTTCATTGCAAATTTCTCTACTATTGCACAACCCCTTATCGATATCACCAAGAAGTCAACCACCTGGAACTGGTCTAGCTCTCATGAAGAGGCTTTCCGAACTCTCCAACGCATCTTCATGTCTACCCCAGTTCTACACCTCCCGGACACTACTTCTCCTTTCTTCTTGATGACTGACACTTCCCTTGTGGCCACTGGGGGCGTCCTAATGCAGAAGGATGCTAATGGGGACCTCCACCCTTGCGCTTATCTGTCGAAGACTCTGTCGCCTGCGGAACGGAATTACGACATCTACGACAGGGAGCTGCTTGCCGTCATTCATGCCCTTTATGAATGGCGCCACTATCTTCAGGGAACATCCCTTCCGGTCACAGTTCTCACCGATCATAAGAATCTTTCCTATTTCCAAGAACCATGGAAACTTTCCCACAGACAGGCTAGGTGGCTTCTCTTCCTCCAGGATTTTGACCTTCACTTCGTTCATCAACTGGGAACCCAAATGGGTCCTGCTGACGCACTATCGCGACGGGATCATGTGGATACGGCTGATGATAATCAGGCAGTAACTCTCCTCCCTGATGATGTTTTCATCAATGCCATTGACCTTGCCCTTTCCGACAAGATCACTCAATTCTGCCACCAATCCCCTTGTCCTTGAGGCGATCTCTAAGTCAATGGAAGACTCTCCATTATTCCCACGTTCCTTTCCACATGACTGGGTCTTCTCGGATGGGAAACTTTATTTCTGCAACCGTCTCTATGTCCCGGAACCCCTCTGCCATGACATTGTCTCTTCCATCCATTCCTCCTTTGCTGGCGGACATGGGGGTATCTTCCACACTCACGCCCTTGTTGCATGGGATTATTGGTGGCCTGGCCTTTCCACCTTTGTCCGCCGTTTCATCACCGGCTGTGCTGTCTGCCAGCAGAACAAGGTTAAAACTCACCCGACTGTTCCCCCATTGTCCCCTATCCCTTCCTCCGCCACCCGTCCTTTTGTGCAGATCTCGGTTGATCTTATCACAGATCTTCCCCCTACTCGGGGTTTTGACTCTATTTTGGTCGTGGTTGACCATGGCCTTATGAAGGGGGTCATTTTCACACCTTGCTCTAAAAACATCGATGCCGAGGGTGTAACCCAGCTCTTTTTGGAAAAGGTTTTCCCCAGATTCGGACTTCACAACTCCGTCATCTCTGATCGCAGACCATAATTCGCATCTGCTTTTGCAAGGGAATTGTCCCGCCTTCTCAAATATGATTTACATCTTTCCACTGCCTATCATCTTCAAACGGATGGGGAAACTGAATGTACCAATCAGTCCCTAGAAACTTATCTACGGATATTCTCTGAAGGCCGTCCTGATAAATGGGTAGATCTGTTACCACTAGCCGAATTCTCTCACAACTCCAATGTCCACTCCTCTACTCAAAAGACCCCGTTCTCCCTCATGTTCGGGTATGAACCCTGAGGTTATCCCCTGCTCGGAAAGATGTTTGTCCCTGCCCTGGAAAAACATCTCACCCTCCTTGAAGAAGCACGGAAGGAAGCCCTTGCGGCTCATGAGAATTCCGCTTGGATTATGAAGGAATGGACTTTTTCTAAGTTCAAACCATGGAAAGTTGGAGATAAGGTCTGGCTAGAAGCTCAAAACCTCCGTTTCCATCATACCTCCAAGAAACTCCTCCCTCGACGAGAAGGCCCCTTTGAGATTTCAAAAGTCGTATCTCCTCTTGCCTATGAACTCTATCTACCCCCATCTTGGAAAATCCATAACGTCTTCCATGCCTCACTCTTATTGTCCTATCAGAAAACACCGGAACATGGGCCCAATTTCCTAAAACCACCATCGGAGGAGATAGAAGGAGAAGAAGAGTGGGAAGTCGAAGATATTCTCAATCACCGCGGAACACGAGGACGGAGACAATACTTGATAAAGTGGAAAGGATACTCCTCTGCCGAAAACACCTGGGAACCAGAATCTAACTTAGGAAATGCCTCCGAGGCCCTGGATGAGTATAAAGCTCGACGACATCTTTAGAGCTCCACCAACCTACTTTTACACCTCCATTCATCCATCACTTTGCCTCCCAACAATGTCCTCCTCTACTATCTATGCTGAACGTCTTCCCGTCTCTTATCGCCGTATCCTCTTCGGGACTGTCCTCGCCGACCCTAGGCCCCTCTTTTGTATGGAACATGACCCTCTCTGGGGGCAGGCGACCTCGCTCCAAACGATGGTATGCTTATACCACCAGATCTACACCACTGATCTGCTCCTACAACGATCTCGCTCGGGGATCATGTCTACCTTCACCAGAGCCATCGACCAATCCACCCAGCAAACGCTGGATCACCTTCTAGATCTCATGCACCAAGAAGGATTTTGGTTCTTTGTGAACCATATCCCGTCGGCCACTATCCCCATTCTCCAATCCCTCCTTGACGGGCTCACCCCTACTGGGGAGACTCGTTATTCTGGATATCCTCTCACCACCATGAATGGGATCAAACCTCGCTTCCTCCTCACCTCTATGTCCTCTCCCACTCCCCCTTCTACTCCTCCCTCTCCTCCTGCCCCTGCTCGTCGACCTCATCGCCGTCCCAGACGTCGTTCCACCCCTTATGTGGTTCCCGCTCAACCTTGCCTTTCATCTTATGACAACAGTCCCGCCCTTCCTGTCCTGGAACCTGCTCAAGCTACCTGGACTCCCCAACCTGAGTGGTCTACCCCAATCACCTCCTATGACAATGATACCCATCTCCCTGTTCGCCCTCCCTCACCCCCACGATCCCCTTCCCCAGGAACCCCTGCTCGTCCTATTGACATAGATGCCCTTTTTGAAACCCCTACTCGCTCGGGACAATGTTTCAAGTGCCAGCAGTGGGGTCACTGGTATCAGGAGTGCCGAGAGTATCGTTGTCCGAAGTGCTACTTATGGGCCCCAGGACATTTACAGAGCCATTGCCAGGGGCTTCCTTGTGACGGTTGTGGAGTTAGAGGACATAAGGTCACTTATTGTCCTAATATTTCCACTAATCCTCCAGAATCTTCTTGGATTATCGAGGAAAACGCCTCCTCAGGTGGCGAGAATAATTCAGCTCAGTGAGCTGATATCTACAAAGGGGGTAATGTTATGGTTTCGGGCATCCCTATTCTTTTCTTCCTACTTTTCCTGTTCGTTTCCCTATTTTCCCCATTTCCTTCCTACTCCTTCCAAGTATTGTTCCTATTCTTTCCATTACCGATTCTTCCCGTTTTACCTCGTAGCACTGGAGCTAAGGGTTTCCCGTTATAGTCTCCATTCTCCGGAACATTCTAGATAGTTTCCTTTTTCTCTCTTGGTCTGTGCACTGCCCTCTTACCTATAAATAAGTAGACTTCTCGCCTTTGTACCTTAGCTAGTTCTACGCAATCCAAACCTAGTAACCAGCAAGCCGCTCAGGGAGAGCAAGACCATCATCAATATTCCAGTACTCTCAGCTACTATGCTAAGGAGTTCCCTCACTCATCGAGGAGTGAGATACCAGCTGATCCTCTTTATCGCCACTGTGCAGGATCTCCCGTACAGACGCGTTGATACCCTTTATTGGGAGACAACCATCTTAGTTGTAATCATCTTAAAATTACCTCGTCAACGCATCAGCATATACCACCGCATATATCTCAGTAGCTACTAGCTGAGTTACTAGCCTCAGCATAACAAACTGTTATGGTTGTAGACCCCTATTCCTTTTTCTTCCTATTCTCTCCAATGTCTTCCTATCTTTCCCAATACTTGTTCCTATCTTTCCTGTTTTCCGTTTTCCTCCATTTTACCTTGAAGCACCAGAGCCCAGGGTTACCTCTTATAGTCACAAATCCTCTGGAACATTCTAGATAGTTTCCTCTTTCTTCTTGGTCTGTGCGCATCTCCTCTACCTATAAATACTTAGACCGCCTGTACGTGTACCTTAGCTAGTTCTATGCAATTCAAGCCTAGTAACCAGCACGCCACTCTAGGACGAGCAAGATTATCACCATTCCCGTCATCCAGTACTCTTTGTTAGAAGCCTCTGTACTCAGTCGGAAAGGAGTACGTCACCAGTTCTTCATCTTCTTTGCTACAATTCTACAGGAAGTACCCTCGGGGAGAGTAGACGTCTTCTCTTGGGAGAACGTCACAGTTGTCTGGATCATCTTAGGTTTTCCACGATGAAGGATTAGAATCTACCATAGATTCTATCATTTGAGTTACTAGCTGAGTTACTAGCCTCAGCGTAACAAAAGAACTAGCTCTCTTCACCATCCCCTTCTACAGCGGACGGAATCCCTCTACCCACCATTACTCCACCTCGCTCCCCCGCCTACCCTTCGCCCTACCAGAAGAAGAAGAAGACCCACAACCCTTACTCTATCCCTTTCTCCGCTACCACATCTTCTTCCATCCCCCTCGAGCGAACCACGTCGCTCCCAAATCCATCGCACGAAGAGACTCCCATTGACATTGAGCAAGACCCACAACAAGAAGTTGATTGGGAGAAAGAGCTCGACGACGAACAAGACGCCAGACTTGCCCAGGACTTGTCCGCAGAAGGACATGACGATGAAACAGTAAGGAGAAGAGTAGAAGCTTCTCGAGAACAGAGACATGCTTACGTAGAAGAAGAAGAAGCCCGCAGGGTCGCCACTTACCAGAGCCGATGAAGAGAAGAGATGGCCAAGGCTACAGAGCTCAAGGCCGGACTCCCGGATGACTTCTCTGGAGAATCAGAAGACGCTATATGCTGGATGCTTGCCATGAAAGCATACTTTAAGATGAATGGTGATCTTTACAATGATAAAGCCATGATGCTCACCACACTCAACAAGATGAGCAAAGGACGAGGAAAGGTCTTCTCAGAAGGGTGGTTCTATCGTCTAGAAAGTCCTAACATCCCTGACGCTCAATGAACCTTTACTGTCATGGCTGCTGACTTTGCTAAAACCTTTTTCCCATTCGACACTGCCAGCAAGGCTCGCCGGACCATCCGAAACCTATCTCAGAATACCAAAGATAAGGATGGCTTCACCTGATATGTCGCTGACTTTTCCCTTGCCGCTGCTCAGACTGGCCTTGCCGACGAAGAGGCTCTTATCGAATATTTTGGAAGGGGGTTAGATGAAAAGATTACCACTAATATCCTCTCAATGGCTACGGTCCCCACCACGCTTCAAGGATGGATGGACCAAGCCAGTAAGTTCAATGCGCAGCAGGAGCGCATCAAGGATATGCAGAAGGGTTTAGGGTGGAGAAATTTCTCTAACGATAGGAAGGATCCCAACGCCATGGAGGTCGATGCCATTCGACTTTCCCTGGTCGAGAAGGCCCGACACATCCATGAAGGAAGGTGTTTTATCTGCCATAAGAAAGGCTGCACCACTCGTAACCATCCTCGTGATGATGAGAAGATAGAAGGGTCCACCCCTCCCCGGTCTAATAACCCTTTCCGAAATCAGACTAGGGCAGCGACTGTAACTGCTCCTGACCCCCCCAAGGCACCAGAACCTCCCCCATCTTCAGAACTCGACGAGTATCTGAAAGTCCTTAAAGGGCGAAAGGTTGATCAGAAAGAACTCATACGCGTCCTTCAAGAATGCTTCGAGGAAGATGAGACCAAGGTCTCAAGGATGACCACAGCCAAAGGAATTCAGGGTTTTTAGAACAGAGGAAAGCCTCAGCGTCTTCTCCTCCAGAACGTTCCGCTCCTATCATTTGTACTAGTAAGAAAGAGAAATCCATTCGCATTCCCATCTCTCTCTTTCACGGAACGAAAACCGCTGAAATTAATGCTCTCATCAACTCAGGGGCTACGGAAAACTTTATCGATCCTATCACCATCGCCAAATATCAGTTCCCCACCAGACGACTTCCCTCCCCTATCAAAGCATCCAATGCTGATGGATCCACCAATAAAGGGGGGTTTATTCGTAAGGAAGCCTTCTTGGCTGTTAATATGGCAGGACGAGAGGAAGTCGTCCATTTCCTCGTATTAAACTGTGGTGGAGACCGAGTAATCCTAGGGATTCCATGGTTCACCAAGGTGAATCTGTCTATCGATTGGACTAACTGAGTCATCACTATCCCTGCCTTGTCCGAAAATCATAATGCCAAAGGAGAAGCCCTCAAACAACGGTATCTGGTGGAATTGTTGAAAAAGACCACTATCGCTACAGAGGCAGCTATTGCGGCACCAAAGAAGGAGAAAGTTTTACCCTCGGAATACCAAGAGTATTCCTCCGTCTTCAAGGAGAAAACTCACGATCTTCTCCCCCCCTCTCGACCCTTTGACCACAGAATTGATCTTAATGAATCCTTCATACCCAAAATTGCTAAGGTCTACCCCCTTAACCCTAAAGAAATGGAAACGTGTAAAGAGTTTGTTGACAAACATCTATGAACTGGAAGGATCATCCTGTCCAAATCTCCACAAGCGTCACCCTTCTTTTTCGTGCCCAAGAAGGATGGCTCTCTACGACCCTGTCAGGATTACAGATATCTCAACTCCCATATGGTCAAAAACGCCTATCCTCTCCCCCTCATTTCGGATCTCTTGGATAAGCTGAAGGATTCCACAATCTTCACTAAGTTCGACGTACGATGGGGGTATAACAATGTCCTCATTAAGCCAGAAGACTGCTGGAAGGCTGCCTTCATCATGCCATTCGGACTTTTTGAGCCAACAGTGATGTTCTTTGGGTTGTGTAACTCCCCTGCCACGTTCCAAGCCTTTATAAATGACGGTTTCCGCGACCTCATATCAGAAGGATGGGTAGTCATCTACATGGACGACATCCTTATCCACTCCTCAGATCCTCTTCTACATACTGAACAGACAAAATGAGTACTCCAACGACTGAAAGATCTCCATCTTTCTTTAAAGATTTCCAAGTGCTCTTTCGATGTCGCTGAGGTAGAATACCTAGGGATGATTGTTGGTCATCATCAAGCATCCATGGATCCTACTAAGCTGAACGCCATCAAAGAATGGCAACCTCCCACCTCTGTCAAGGCCGTCCGGTCATTCCTAGGGTTCTGTAACTTTTACCAGAAGTTCATCGCAAACTTCTCCACTATTGCTCAACCCCTTATCAATTTGACCAAGAAATCGACTACTTGGGAATGGTCCACATCGCATGAGTCAGCCTTTCATACCCTTCAATGGATCTTCATGTCGGCACCTGTCCTTCGACTCCCGGACACCACTGCTCCCTTCTTCCTTATGACTGACGCTTCCCTTGTCGCCACTGGGGGTATCCTCATGCAAAAGGATGCTAATGGAGACCTCCACCCCTGCGCTTACTTATCGAAAACTCTTTCCCCTGCTGAGCACAATTATGACATCTATGATCGAGAGCTGTTAGCCGTTATTCATGCCCTCTATGAATGGCGCCATTATTTGCAGGGTACCTCCCTCCCCGTTACCATCCTGACAGATCACAAGAACCTTTCTTATTTCCGAGAACCCCGGAAACTTTCCCGCCGCCAAGCCAGATGGCTTTTGTTCCTCCAGGACTTTGACCTCCACTTCGTTCACCAACCAGGAACCCAGATGGGTCCCACTGATGCATTGTCCTGACGGGATCATGTGGACACTGCTGACGATAATCAGGCTGTCACCCTCCTCCCTGATGACGTCTTTGTTAACGCCATAGACCTTGCTCTTTCTGACAAGATTACTCAATCATCCTCTACCGATCCCCTCGTACTCGATGCCATCTCAAAGTCGTTGGAGGACTCCCCATTATTTCCCCGTTCTTTTCCCCGAGATTGGTCCTTTGCAGACGGGAAACTCTATTTCCATAATCGTCTCTACGTACCAGAATCCCTTCGTCATGAAATTGTCTCTTCCGTCCACTCCTTGTTTACTGGCGGTCATGGTGGCATTTTCTGTACTCACGCCCTTGTTGCACGGGATTTCTGGTGGCCTGGCCTATCTACCTTTGTTCGTCATTTTGTCACTGGCTGTGCTACATGCCAACAGAACAAGGTGAACACTCATCCCACTATACCCCCTTTGTCCCCCATCCCATCCTCCACTTCCTGACCATTTGAGCAGATCTCCGTGGATCTTATTACAGACCTTCCCCCGGTTCGGGGTCTCGACTCTATTTTGGTCATGGTCGACCATGGCCTTATGAAGGGGGTAATTTTCACCCCTTGCTCGAAAACCATTGACACCGAAGGCGTAGCCCAACTCTTTTTGGAAAAGGTGTTCCCCCGATTCGGACTCCATGACTCCATCATCTCTGATCGAGGACCACAATTCGCATCTGCCTTCGCAAGAGAGTTGTCCCGTCT
Organism: Solioccasus polychromus; assembly: GCA_038090335.1. Taxonomy (NCBI): domain Eukaryota; kingdom Fungi; phylum Basidiomycota; class Agaricomycetes; order Boletales; family Boletaceae; genus Solioccasus; species Solioccasus polychromus. Next base: position 14,252 of record JBBPMM010000727.1, read on the forward strand.
CCTCGGATATGATTTATGACTCTCCACTGCTTATCATCCTCAAACAGATGGAGAAACCGAACGAACCAACCAGTCTCTAGAAACTTACTTGAGGATCTTCTCTGAAGGTCGTCCTGACAAATGGGTGGACCTATTACCCCTTGC
>JBBPMM010000728.1:0-11458 GCA_038090335.1 Solioccasus polychromus
TGTCATCTGATCCGGATGCAATTTTCGTTCCATCTGCGGAGATGTCGACGCGCACCCGGTCGCCGTGCTCTTTCCACTCTCTCACCTTTTCATGGCTACCTGCATTCCACACGGCCACCCGACCATCGCTTGTCCCACTTACGATCCATTTTCCGTCTCCCGACACTGCAACGCTGAGAACCCAATTTCCTGCATCCATTGGGGTGCCCACTTCTCGCCCATCCTCCACCAGCCAATGGCGGATCTTTCTTCCGATTCCACCGCCTACAATGTGCTTGCCATCCGGGAAGAACGCAACCGCATGTATGTCACTCTGGTCGTTGATTTCAACCGGTTTTGTTTCCTGCTTGTCAGCCATGTCGCGGATTGTGCTCGGCCCTGACACCCGCGTCAGTATCCCAACTTTAATCGTCCACCGATGTGCTCACCATTTTTCCGCGAGTCTCGTACCGAAAACATACTCGGCGAGAAACAAAGGAGAGGAGGATGGTGGTCGCTCGTTCGAGCGCCCTTGGACTTACGTATCTTTCTAATTTCATCAGATCACATGCATCGCCTCGTGTTCAAGCGCCCTCAACCCTGCCACTGTAGTCTGGGAGCACTCAGACGAGTAGCGTCTCAAGATTCGGACTTTTTCCGACGCGCGGGGACGGAGGACAACTCTGGATCATTCACCATGCTCATTGGTTAGCGACGCACTCAGGTTGCCACTTGGTTGCCAATCTTTTCCTTTCTGAGAATTGCACTTGACTGGTATGCCGCCGTCTTCAGTCAACTCTTCGCCCACGTCGGTACGCATTTTTAACTCACCATCGAACAGTTTGGTTGTCTTGCAGTAATTTCCACTGGCAGAGTACAGAGGAAACGCCCGAGAAACGAGGGGGTGCACGGTCGTTCACGTTCGAATTTCGAAGCAAAGATCGGTCTCCTGTTTTGGAAGATGGCCCAGAATTATTCTTGGTTCATGATTTCAATGGTCAGACGCAGCCCATAAATCCACACCGATCCAAAGACTGACGATAATCATAGAACTCCAGTTTCCACTCGCCGACGATACTAGAGTATGACTCGCCGCCGCGGTACCTGGGAGTGTGGGCTTGGTCTGTGTGGTTGCATATTCGTTTCCAGCATTGACACGATCGTCGGGCTGGTCAATCACGTGGGAGCTCCGTATTATAAAATGGATGGTATAGGTACAGATGACACGAAAGCAATGTGAGTTCAAGATAATGGAATCGATGACAAGACACAAGAACCGGCTCAACACGAAATTATAAGACTCCGATCACCTGAATCTTTTCTACAAGATAGAGTGGCGACACGTTTGGTAGGAACCAGACCATGATAGGGCAATCCGACGCGACGCGCTTATATTCAATCAGGGACAGAGGTGCGAGCAGTAGCGCGCCAAACGGTTGTTTGAGCCGTGCGAAAAAAATGGAGTGCATACGTGAGCCTTGCTCCTTGTGCTTGTGTAGGGTGGAAGGAATTCGATGCCGAGGAAGCAGATGGAGGCGCTGTCACCTCCGTCTTCGAGCAGGGTGAGTGCTGCGACGCTCTCTGCATTCTGGTCCCCAAACGATACGACATTATCAAGGAGACAGCGCAACCACGTACGCGCAAGCACCAGATTTCCCATGATGGCCAAATTCTTTGTTGTCCTGATCTCTACCTTCCCGATTGCAGGTGTCTCGGCGTAGTAAACACCCGGGCCGTTGCCGCTTGCAGTCTCATGACCACTAGCGGAAGCTTGGTGAAACGAAGCACCAGCCGCTGGCTAGCAAGACACGGTGACGAAAGACGAGAGACGGTCGTACAGGGTTACGACCGCATTGAGATAGGTAGTTGGAAAGGTCTGCAGTTTCGCAACCGACATGCCCAACTCGTCTTCTTCGAGCAATGAGGGAACTTTTGGCGAGGTTGGGCGGCAATCTTGCGGGGAGACAGCTGTTGTACTTGGATGCCTTTCCAGTCCGGGATAGTATAGTAACATCCCCCGAGCGACTCCAAACTTCCTGAAGGAGACGACCGAACGCGCATCCTTGACCTTCGCCGTATGTTACCGGGAGGGCGACGTAGAATATACCGAACAGCGAGTAGGCGACATCTTCCTGCTTCGTAACTCTTTGTGGTTGTATACTGTTTCGTGTGGAAAATAAGTTTGCCAATCTTCGGCGTAAAATCAGACAATTTTTTCAGCGAAAATTTCTTGCAAGGTCTAGGCGCGTGAATTCCAAAGGTACTGGATAAGCGTGGGTAGAGTGGCTTCGGACAATACGTCCTTTAGATGGTCGACCGTAAGCGCTGAGTTATGGTACCAACCGGTACACGGATGTCAGTGACACTTGAAGAACAGGGCCATCCAGTTTATTGATGCACCAAGTATCTGACCATGCCCAGCGTAAATTGGCCTCGGGTGCTATCTGACAAAACGTCGCTAATTTAGAGAATGTCGGCGACTTGTCGAGCCTGTGCACCGATTTTGGACGGACATCCTGGAAAGATGGTTCGGCCTTGTCTGCATCAGCAAGTGCTCTGTCCTACAAATTCAGGATGGTCCACGCTCGACTTCTCTTCAGGATAATTTCGCTAGGATTCGCTGGATCGAACAACAATGCGTCCGAGAAATGTTTAATAGCTGCATCATAGGCTATAGAGTTCACCACAGTATTGCCAAGTGACTCCAGCTCACAGATGCAACGCCTCGTAGGTTCTAGACGGACGTCTGAATTAGAAGGAGCTAGGACGCTGAAAACTCACCTGAAAGCCGATTTATTATACACTGATTCGCCTTCACATGTTCAGCAGCGTTATCCGGGGTTTCGCGTACAGACTTTGCAGCGTCGGCCGGACGGTCCTCGGAGTACGTGATCTCGCATTCATGAATCTTCTCACGAGCCAAGAAAAGGCTATTTGCTTGCTCTGGAGAGTTGGCGAGAACAGCATGTAGATTTTGAAATAGCTTCATTGAGAAGCACGGCCTAATTGACTAGAATTGTGAACATTGGTCAGCGAGACGGGCAAGATAGTGTGACGTTGGACATACCCGAATCCCTCGTTTGTGCTCGCAGGGACTCGATTGTTTTCTCTTGCTGAATATATGCGCGCTGCGCGCTGCGACTCGGAAAATTCATTGTGGAGTCGCTGGGCAGTTTGTTTCAAGAAGTGTGATTTTTGAATCTAATAAGTGTACGCACTAATCATGGTCATTCAGTATGGCGATGGACCTACGTGACGCTTCAAGTTCATTTTCCTTTAGATTAAGCGTTCATTGGGACCCGGAAAGCTGGATTTGAAGTTGTTCGACGATTTCTTTGAGGTCTCCGTTCATCGAGTGTGAATATGGAAGGAATGTGAGTCGCGGAATGGCGTGCCCGGTATTTGCTCATGTATATCAGCCAACGGGGTCGATCACTCAGTATTGTCTTTTATGGAATGGTCCTTCTAATCAATGGGTCAATGGGTCGGGAAGTAAGTCGATAATGAACGTGTGCTCACCGAATTGCAATACCGAGGAGCAATCAATTTTGCTTTCTTTCCGTTAATCGTGTCCTTTTCCCACGTTAGTTTCTCATTTCCATTCGTCCACGGACGAGCTCATCATATTTTCGTAGGTCTGAAAGCATATGTGCTTGGTTGGAAAATAATAGAAAGGATGGCTGAATCCAAGATTTGATTCACAGCACCAATGCACCGCACTCTCTAAACCGAAGATGCTGTGCAAAGAGCGAGCTTGATCTTTCCCCTCCTGTGTGCAAAGTGGATCGAAAGAATGGGAGGTACGTAGGCCCGGTATGATAGTCACGACAGCCGATAACGTCGTACAGACACCAACCCGATCCAAATCAACCCTCGCAATGGCACCATCTTCGCGCTCGTCTTCCTTCAAAACACCCCCTCAGGACACACCCGCATCGCATGCGCCTGCTTCCGCAACGGCACCATCCACGTCTGGGACGCTGACATCGGATTCGGCTCCGAGATGCCTATGAAAACAAGCGGCCCCATCACCGCGCTCGCCGCTTCGAAAGACGGCACCAAGCTCGTCACGGGCGGGTATGCACAGGATCGCGCGTTCGGGTCCGCGACCGTGTGGGATGTGCACACACGCACCAAGGTCGCCGAAGTGCGACAAGCGACACAGGTGCTCTCCGTCGACGTCGCACCGGACGGCACCGCCTTTGCGACGGGCTCGGAGGACGGCACGGCCACCGTGTGGGACGCGACGAATGGCGCGCAGCGCCTCGAGCCGTGGCGCTTCGGCGCACCAGTCGTTGCCGTGCGGTTTGCGCCGGACGGGACGCGAATCGCGGTTGTGCAGTGGGACAAGCCGTGGATCAGGGTATACGACTGCCGCGACGGGCGGCTACAGGTGGAGATCCCGGTCGAGGTGGCGGTAGCGTATTCAACGGGGCTCGTGTGGACTCGCGAGGGGGCGGAGTTACTGGCGCTGTCGTATGGCGCGATCAAGCGCGTGGACGCCGCGAGTGGGTCTGTGCTGGCCGAGTGGCTCATTCATAGCGACGAGGAGGTGGCATCGATCGCGCTTGCGTTGGACGAGGGCTTCGTCGCTGCGTCAGCAGGGAATAAGGTGTCGTTTTGGGATGTGGCGGCGCGGACGCAGGTTGGAATGGCTGTGGAGATGCCTGACAACGTGTCGGCGATTGGGTTATCGCCGGATGGTCGGTATTTCGCGAGCGGTGGTGGGGACGGGAAGGTGACACTCCGGCCTCTCGAGGGCGTCTTTGGGTCGCGTCGCATCATCGAGGATTCTGATATCTGTCCGTCGGTGGCGCGGCCGCTCATCCGGGTCAGCGACAAAGTGTTTAATCTTTGGTCGAAGAGGGACTGGGTGAATGCCGAGGCTGTGCTCACGCGAGAGATCGATACGTCGTCCGGCTCCAACTACCACGCTCTCGCCAATCGTGCGCTTACGCGTGTGCATTTACAGCTGTGGTTCGATGCTCAACGTGACGCTGAAGAGGCAAGTCAATTACCTGTCGTTCTACGCGTGTTCGCCAACTAATGCCCCCCGAGTCACTCGGTATCCAACCATCTACCGTGGGCCATGTTGCGCAGGCTCTTGTGCTCATTGGGCAGGGTGAGGCAGAGACCGCTGTACGGCTGTTTGATCTTGCATTTGGTCGCTGTGATTCGGACAACCGGATTCTCCTCGTGATCAAGGTACATGTGCTTACCGGTCTCTTTTCCGGCTCACTTTCCTATCATTTCTAGGCCGTAATCCTGTTTCTGTGCGGGAGATACGACGAAGCAATGTTATGCCTCCAGGACGTAGCGACTATGCCAGCCATGACGTATTGTCCTACCATCAAGGTGCTTTGTAATACAAGCCTGTGACTTGGTTGGCTGATGACCTTGCATAGGCACAGATGCACGTTCTCAGAGGGGAGATGTTTATCAAGGAAGGAGATTACGAACGAGCCGTACAATCGTTCATGGATGCAATGGAAACAACTCGAATCCACAAGAGTCGTGAACTGGAGACGATCTCTGTTGTCAGTAATTTTTATCCTAGAGTACATGTGGCGCGTCTGACGCCGGCGCAGATTTTCGGTTGGGATCTCGATGCGCTGGATCGACAGCTCTAAAATGCTTGTACGAGGTACAGTATCAAAGGGGCCGGTAATATCGAAGGCGATGATGTTTCTATAGGACGGCAGAGGTGCCAACGAGTCTCGACGGGTGTCTCGGGTGTGAGCAGAAATGGACGGCGTATTTAATTCCCTACGAGAAGTTCCAAGAGACGGGTGACATCTAGGAGGTAGTGTTATTTGTTTTTCTTGGACAAATGTATATTACGCAGCAACTGATAGAGCTAGTTCTACATAATGTACATATTTGAAAGGCGGCTGTCCTCGGGAGTCGACCATGCTCTTTTGTACGCCCTACATTCAAAAGGGGTGTTAGGCCCCATGTTCTACCCGGTGTCCCCGTTTTTAGAGGCCTAGATAAATTGATACTCAAGGTTGGTAAGCCAGTTTTCAGGTTGGTAGTGTTATTTGTCCTTGTTAGATCCCAAAGCTTTTGATGAACGGTCGAACGGAGTCGAAGGTTGCTAAACCTGCCTTCTCCTCTGCACACTGTGTCATTTCCATTTCATGAAAGTGACGATGACGGCCACGGTCGTTTCATTCTAGGCCTGGTTGATGTAAGCAGCCTGAGAACGCTTGGCGACACGAGGGGCTGACGCGCGGTCCAGACACTAGGCTATCCCCAATTCTCTGGCATATATAAGGCCAGTCGCACCCACTCCCACTATCTTAACCAGTTTCTTCTCCTCTCCCCTCTGTCCCCTCTGCTTCTCTCCTCTCTCACCCCATCCCAGAATCCATGTCGAACCCGACCACTACACCATTGATCGGCTCCTACCTTTGCGTTCGCCGTGCCCCGCATGCATGGACCAACGCCGCGGTTGCTTCAGACTACCCGCCGACCATCATGTCCGCCGCTGCATTGAACCAACGTCTCCTTTTACTCTTCCATTGGTGGCTGGAGTGATGTGGCGCCCGCTCTGACGCAACACGTATTTGCCGGGTGGTCATGTTGCTCGACGTTCATTACGTCGAATCGGATACTACTTGACGTGGTCTCTCAAAGGCGATCGGGAAACGGGGGCGCTCAAGGGCATGGGTCGGCGAGCCGAACAGCATTTCCGTCAGGATCGCATCGTCAGCACTAGTCTGGATCTCTTTTGAGCCTCGCCTCACGACGATGCAGGATCGGCTCATCAATGTCGATATCTACGACGGTGTCTACGAACAGGAAATGGCGTCGACGGCCGCACAAAGCTTAATGTATGCGGACGCAGGACGAACGGCCCGAGGCGGAAATGAAGGCCCGGGTCCATGTACCGAGCACCTTTTTCGTCGACCGAGTTGACGCGGCCGCCTCGCAGATATGCTGACCGCGCACGGTGCGTCGCCAGTCTCGCGGAATACGACTATGATGGTACTACTCCTCTACGGGTGTGTGGCGATCGTGCCGTCTTGACCGATAGCCCGACAAACGTTTGTTGCTTGACGCAAGCAGAGGGGGGCAATCATTGCCCCCATATCTCCGTGTGATCTCCGACGAGCGCCAGCCTTGAAAGGAAACGCCACAAGAGTCCCGAGTTCTCCGGTAATCATTTTCATACGTGAAAGCCGTTTTCTTTTCCCCCAACGCTTGACAAGCGTGGGTGTCAAGCGGTCGAGAATCTTTCTTGCTCTTGCTTACGGGCGGTGGTAAAAGTTTGCGACTTTTTGATGCTCGCGCCAGTTTGGGTCAATGCTCGAATGGGCATCATTTCCCGCCAACTTGAAATGATGCTCGTGCGAGCACCAGTCGTCGACGGAACGTCAAAAAGCTGTTCAAGTACACGCTACCAGAAATACGTTACTGACCAGATACTACTCACGAGGCTGGGAGAATATGATTAATTCACACGTCTAGGATCTGTTGGTAAGATCGTCCGCTCGGTAGTGCGTTTGATTTGCAAATGTTTAAAAACTGATGCGATGACTAAATGCAACCGAATTCCAGAAAAAGGTATGTCATTCACGCGGTCGTACAAAATCCTGGCATGAAAGGGGTGATCGGATTAAGATAATCCATGCCAGTGATATAGCACGGAACCCTGTCGGTTCGCTTAGCGAAAGGGAAAAAAAAGGGGGAGATTGATGTTTACCGAGGAACTGTCCTTTTGGACGATTTTTCTGTTGACGAGGGCGATCAGGCATTTGTTTACTCGGGCCTGGTTGAGATCGGGCGGGGTAATGAGCTCGATGACTGGGGAGGGATTAGTGAGGGATCGGGGAATGGGCAAATACATACGTTTTAGGCCGCGCCCATCGCTGTTGATCATGGCCTCGATGACAGTTTCCATGTTTCGACGTAAACCCTGTGCGATTGAGTGATTCGCCGTCGGGTAGGCAGGGTAGGATACGTACGGGATCGCTTCCACGAAACTCGAGTGGGAGACATGTGATGATCTTTTCGATCGCCATCTGGGTCTCTTTTTTCAAACCACATGGGCACGACGAGAGAGAAGCACGCACCATGCGCTCCTTTTTCTCCTTGGCCGTCAATTTTTGTTTCCCCTTTTTCTTTGGGGGTGCCTTTGGGGGAGCCGATTTGGCAGATGCGGTGGTGGTAAAGGTAGTCTCATGGTCGACGGTCTCGTCGAAGGTGGTCTTGTCGACGTCTGCGTCGATGGTCTGGTCTGGGGGAGGGGGTGGTTTGGCAGCTTCGGCAGCGGAGATGCGAGCGTCCTGCTCTGGACAAGAGGAATTAGAGCGTGTACGAGAGAGGAAAGATGACGTACCGGCACGTTTCCTCGCGAAATCAAACGACAGGTCCGTCGGGGCCTGCGGATATGAGGGTCATTTCGGAAAAGCGGTGATTGGGGACTCGCCTGGAGCCAGTCTGTTGTGAGGGCGTTCATGTCGATGACGTAGAGCCAGCTGGCGAAGCTCTCGTTGAAAGAGCGGAGAGAGTCGCTGAGACGGCGCAGGTTGTCGACGTTGGCGTGGAGAGCCTCTGCTTCGTCGACGAGCTCGGACATGGCGGGCTCGATGAAGCCGAGACCGTGGGGTGCATCTGGATTTTGGAGGCCAAAGAGGGAACCTTGCGAAACGCGACGGAGTGGAGTGCGAGTGGACATGAATCGTGGGAGCGAAATTTTAGAGTGAAAAAGGCGATGATCCACACCCTCTGTCATTATTGATGGTCCTCAAGCTCTCGTGTCTCTTCCCCGCCCGTCGACACCCAGCTGAGCCCACCGACCACCGCCCGACCGACTTTCTCTCGCCGCTCCTCATTCCAAAGGCCGCCTCGCCCGAGCCGGTTCGCCGTTCGCCCGTGCGTCAAAAGCGGTCCAGTTTGACGTCGTTCTTCGCGTTCAGCTCGAAAAGGAGGTCGGCCCAGCTGCTCGCACCGCCCACGCCCGTCCCAGGCAGATGGGTCTCGGACAGAGTCAACCCGTCCTCGATTCCGTCCCCTCTGCGCGCTGACGACGAGGACTATTACTACGCCTACTATCCCAACTCGCCCTCGCCCCGCCCGGATCGCCCCACCGACTCCCAGCAGTCCTCGCCCGTCCAGCTCCGTCACCCTTTTGCGCTGCGACATGCCACCTCCCAGCCGTTCCACCCCGCACACCCCACCGTCGCTCCTGCCGTCGTGCAGCCCCAGCTCAAGTCCTCCGTGTCCTCGCCAGACCTCGCCGCACGTGCCCGTCCCAGATCTGTCCTCAGAAAGAGACCGCGGGGCCAGGAACGTTGGCTATCCGCCGAGAGCTGGTGGGACGCCGTCTTTTCACCATCCCCGCGTTTCAAGGTCAAGCAGGCACCACGAAGCCCGCCTCCCCACCCAAACCCACCCACCTTTCCCGCTGCCCGTCCGCGCGCTGCCTCCGCTGCCTCTGTCGCTGTTCGTCCCATGCACTCCGTGCTTGCGCGATCACGCTCCGTAGCCGATCTCGGCCAACCGTCCACCTCGGCCGCCCCCTTTGAACCTGCGTTGGAAACACTCCCGGACGAACCCGCCCCAACGCCCGACCCGGCCCCCGAGATCTCCCTGCCTGATCCACCGCTCTCTTTGGATCAGTGAGTCTCTTGTCCCAACGCTTGCTCTTGGCTAACAAGGCCCCAGGGTCATCGATGACGGCGAGGCGTTTGAGCAGCAACGGGCCCAGTGGAAGCACCAGGCTTCCAAGTCCATCGGAAACAAACACACGCGTTCGTTTTCGCGCGCACGCTCCAAGTCCCTCGGCGAGAAACAGGTTCCCGGCCACCGTCCCTCGGAAACCCTCGAGTTCCTCGCTGCCCGCACCCTCCTAGGAAGCCAAAGTACAATGCCGACCGTGCACGTCACTAAACCGAGCAACTCTTCATCCCATTCAAAATCATATTCACACTCGCATACACAATCAGCGTATTCTCACTCTCACACTTCCAACTCACATGCACACTCTCACTCGCATTCGCATTCTCTAACCACTTCTAATTCTTCCAAGTCTTCGCGCAACCTTTTACCACGCAGTCACTCTCGCAACGAATCGTGGAGCAAAACAGCACTATGGAAAGCAGGCGTTTTCTGTGGTATCACCCAGGATGAGTCTTTTAGTGCAGACGAAAAGGCTCCCCCCTCGACACGAGCCGACGGCGATGGTGAAGTCGGCATCGCAATTACATCGTCGCCCCACTCTGACGGCGGGTTCAACCTGGACGTGCCAGCTCGACATCACCAACCCCATCGCCGGGTATCCCAGCGCACCCACAAGTCTTCCGACTATGCCGGTCCGCATCCTTCTGCGATCGATTCCACTCTACCCCAGCTTGCCGCCGCCAGCAATGTCAGCTTGAGACATCGGCTGCCACCCCGAGCCGCAATCCATCCACCAATCGCCCCGATCCCACATCCGTACCGTTCTACGCCGATCCAGTCGGCGTGCGACAAGGCGAGCGATGGTACCGCGTTGAAGCTGCCAGACGGCCTGGAAACCACCGAGCCACGCACCTTTCACCCGCATATATCCCTCAGTCAACCCGATTTCGAGCGGTACGGCGTTGGCGAGGCGCTCGTATATGCTTCTCTTCCACGGCCAGCTGACGCCAAGCCAGACCTGGAGCCGTCCGTCGCCGAGTCGTCACCGCCCGAAGAACACGCTTCTTTGCGCGAAACCGAACCCAACTCGTCTTCGCTGGCGCTCAACGGCCCCCCATCCATGACCAGTTCGACGATCCAGATGGTCATGAGCGCGTTCGAGAACCCGGACGACCTCGACGAGTTTCAGGACCTGTTTTACAAGCCGCATCTCGTGCACGCCGACCAAGTGCCGACCGACATCCACAGCTCGTCGTCAGGCAGCCCGCTCACCCACCTCGTGCGCAAGCTCAGCGAGGACGTACACGGTCGACGCGGTGCCTCGCGTACGCCGTCGGATCAGACCTCACCCATGCAATGGAGCGACTCGCAAGACCAGCCATCGCACGAGGGCGGCAGTGCGGGGACCAAGTTTGTGTTTCTGGATCTGTCCCGGTCGGCGTCTCCCCCGCCCATGGAATCTGGATCGCAGCTGCAACTTCCGATCCGCAAGGAGAGCGATCCGGCATCACAGCCCGTCATGGTCATTCCCGAGGACGTGAATTCGTCGTATACGGCGTCGGTGATGGAGGACACGTCGTTGTCGAGCGCCGAAAACGATACGTTTGGTAAGGAGTCCGGGTGTTGTGGGACGTCCTTTTGTTAACGGACTTTTTTTTTTTTTGGGGGGGGGACAGGATATCCCGTCAAACGTGAACAGTTTGAAGCTGCGACGTCGTCGCCCACACCTGTCCAATCGCCCAATCGTCGTTCGACCCATCTTTCTATTCGAGACGCCGATGCCGACTCAGATCTAGACCCTAATCCCGACACCAACACTGACCCTGACGCAGACGCAGACGCAGACGCAGAC
>JBBPMM010000729.1:0-14291 GCA_038090335.1 Solioccasus polychromus
ATCTACCAATAAAGGAGGATTTATTTGGAAAGAAACCTTTCTAGCCATTGACATGAAAGGATGGGAGGAAGTCATTCGATTCCTGGTACTAAATTGTGGAGGAGACCGGGTCATCCTAGGAATCCCCTGGTTTACGAAAGTAAATCCACAAATCGATTGGACTAATCGCAGCATTACCATACCAACTCTCTCAGAGAATCACAATGCCAAAGGGGAGGCTTTAGAACAATGATATCTGGTGGAATCGCTACGAAAGACCACCATCGCTACAGAAGCTGCAATGGCAGCTCCCAAGAAGGAGAAAGTCCTACCCCCAGAATACAAGGAATACACTTCCGTATTTGAAGAAAAGACTCATGACCTTCTCCCCCCTTCTTGACCCTTCAATCATGGGATTGATTTGGACAATGCCTTTATTCCAAAGATCGCCAAATTTTATCCCCTTAACCCTAAGGAGATGGAGATGTGTAAGGAGTTCGTTGATGAACATCTTTAAATGGGACAAATCGTTCCATCAAAATCCCCTCAAGCGTTGCCTTTCTTCTTTGTACCAAAGAAAGATGGTTCCCTACGACCATGTCAAGATTACTGCTACCTCAACTCTCACACAGTTAAGAATGCCTATCCTCTCCCCCTCATTTCCGATCTCCTCGACAAACTAAAAGACTCCACTATCTTCACCAAGTTTGATGTGCGATGGGGTTATAACAATGTCCTCATCAAACCCGAAGATAGGTGGAAAGTGGCGTTTATTACTCCCTTCGGTCTCTTTGAACCAACAGTGATGTTCTTCAGGCTATGCAACTCCCCTGCCATGTTCCAAGCATTCATGAACGATGGTTTCCATGACCTTATCTCAGAAGGATGGGTCATCATTTATATGGACAACATCCTTATTCACTCCTCAGATCCCATCGAACATACTGAATGGACTAAGCGGGTCCCCCAACGTCTTAAAGACCTTCATCTATGTTTGAAGATCTCAAAATGTTCTTTTGATGTAACCAAAGTCGAGTACCTAGGGATGGTTATAGGTCATCATCAAGCATCTATGGACCCCACCAAGTTGAAGGCCATTCAGGACTGGCAACCACCAATGTCGGTAAAAGCAGTATGCTCCTTTCTAGGATTCTGCAACTTCTACTGAAAATTTATTGCAAATTTCTCGGCTATTGCACAACCCCTTATCGACCTCACCAAGAAATTGACGACTTGGGAGTGGTCCGACTCTCATGAAACTGCTGAAAAGACCTGAAAGGTGGTTGAGTGGACTGTTAGTCCTGGCCACCTGGGAGTAGTCTGAGGGTGATGGGGGAGCAATATGTTTGCCCCAGAGGGACTCTAGTGCAAAGGGTTAGTCCTAGAACAAAGGTGGGCACAAACGAGTATAGTCCAGACGCAGTCTGGACAGTCGTAAACAGTAGTCCAGTCGGTGTAAGTCGTTAAATACGTTAGGACTGGCGGTACAGTTGAGAGAAACGGTGTGGTAGATGGTGAAAATGGTGAGGGAGCAGTATCCCAACGGTGATGGTGATGGTGGTGAGCAAACGGTAGAAAGCTGCTTGCTGTCATTTCAAATGACGAGTACAAAATTTATAGTCTGGGCATACTTGGACTTCTACATAGGTATGGAGAGACACATGGTCTATGTACCTGATAATATAAAAGGAATGGGTCAAGGCTGGGAATATGAAATACCAACCCTGATGGGTGGCGACAGAAGTTCCTGACTCAGTCCCGAGTAGCCCGAACGTCTAAGGTGACATCGGAGCTATGAACCAAAAGGTCAAGTGAAAATAGGAGAAACTTACAAAAAGGGTAACCAAGTAAGGAAATATATCTAAGATTAGTCCAGTCGGTGTACAAACCAGTCTGACCGGTCTGCCATGGACTGTGTAGACCAATGAACCGGACTATCGTGGAACATAGGTAAGTAAGGTGTTCGAATGAAGGAAATATAGAAAACATAGGGTTATACACGTAGAGGTGTGTCAACCTCTACACCGCATTTCGCACTCTTCAACGACTTTTCATGTCTACTCTGGTTCTGCATCTCCCAGATACCACCTCCCCTTTCTTCTTGATGACTGACACCTTTCTTGTGGCCACGGGGGGTGTTCTTATGCAAAAGGATGCCAATGGCGATTTACACCCCTGCACCTATCTCTCAAAGACCTTATCTCCTGCAGAACGGAATTACAATATTTACGACCGAGAATTACTTGCTGTCATTCATGCTCTTTATGAATGGTGCCACTATCTCCAAGGCACCTCTCTTCCGGTCATGGTCCTCACTGATCATAAGAATCTATCATATTTCCAGGAACTGCGCAAACTCTCCTGTTGCCAAGCCTGATGGCTCCTATTCCTCCAAGACTTTGATCTCCACTTTGTTCATCAACCAGGTTCCCAAGTGGGCCCTGCTGATGCTCTCTCTCGCTGAGATCATGTAGACACAGCCGATGATAACCAAGCCATTACCCTTCTTCCTGACGATGTCTTCATCCACTCCATTGATCTTGCTCTTTCTGACAAAATCGCCCAATCTTCCTCTGCCGATCCCCTCATTCTGGACGCCATCTCGAAATCCATGGAAGGCTCCCCCTTATTCCCATGCTCTTTCCCACAAGATTGGTCCTTCTCTGATGGTAAACTTTATTTCCAGAATCATCTTTATGTCCTGGAATCTCTCCACCACGACGTTGTCTCTTCCGTCCACTCCTCTTTCACCAGTGGTCATGGCAGCATCTTCCGAACTCATACCCTTGTTGCTCACAACTTTTGGTGGCCTGGTCTCTCCACCTTTATTCGTCACTTTGTTTCAGGTTGCACTATTTGCCAACAGAACAAGGTGAACACTCATCTGACTATTCCCCCTCTCTCCCCCATTCCCTCCTCTGCCTCCTACCCATTCGAACAAATCTCCGTCGATCTCATCACGGATCTTCCCCCGATCCGGGGTTTCAATTCCATTCTGGTCGTGGTCGACCATGGCCTTACAAAGGGGGTAATTTTCTCTCCTTGCTCAAAAAACATTGACGCCAAGGGTGTGGCCCAACTCTTTCTGGAGAAAGTCTTTCCTAGATTCAGGCTTCACAACTCCATCATATCCGACAGAGGACCTCAGTTTGCTTCCACTTTTACATGAGAACTCGCCTGACTCCTTGATTACGATGTTCGTCTCTCAACCACATATCACCCACAAACCGATGGGGAGACCGAACGAACCAATCAAACCTTAGAAATGTACCTAAGGATATTCTCCGAAAGTCGTCTGGACAAATGGGTAGACCTTCTCCCCTTAGCCAAATTCTCCCACAATTCCAATGTCCACTCATCTACCCAAAAGACACTGTTCTTCCTCATGTTTGGATATGAACCTAGGGGATACCCCCCTCTTGGAAAGACGTTTATCCCAGCACTGGAAAAACGTCTTACCCTTCTTGAAGAAGCACGGAAAGAAGCCCTAGCAGCTCACAAGAATTCTGCCTGGATCATGAAGGAACAGACCTTTTCCAAATTTAAACCTTGGAAAGTCGGAGACAAGGTATGGTTGGAAGCCCGAAACCTTCGTTTCCGTCATACATCCAAGAAACTCCTCCCTCGATGAGAAGGACCCTTCAAGATTTCAAGGGTCGTTTCTCCCCTCGCCTATGAACTCTGTTTACCCCCATCCTGGAAAATCCACAACGTCTTTCACGCCTCACTTCTGTCACCTTACTGAGAAACTCCCAAACACAGACCCAATTTCCTAAAACCACCATCGGAGGAGATAGAAGGAGAAGAAGAATGGGAAGTCGAAGATATTATTAATCACTGCGGAACACGAGGATGGAGACAATACCTGGTGAAGTGGAAAGGGTATTCCTTCGCCAAGAACACATGGGAACCCGAATCTAATTTAGGAAATGCCTCAGAAGTGCTTGAAGAGTATAAAACTCAACAACATCTTTAGGACTCCACCGTCTCACCTTACACCTCCATTCATCTGTCACCTTTATCATTCACCATGTTGTCCCTTGCCATCTACACTGAACGTCTCCCAGTCTCCTACTGCCGTATCCTCTTTGCCACAGTCCTCGCGGATCCACATCCCCTCTTCTGTGTCAAGCATGACCCTCTCTGGGGCCAGGTGACCTCTTTGCAGACGATGGTGCGCTTATACCATCAGATCTACACCACTGATCTCCTCTTCCAACATTCTCACTTGGGCATTAGCTCTGCGTTCATGCAAGCCATTGATCACTCTACTCAACAAACGTTAGATCATCTCCTTGACCTCATGTACTCTGAAGGCTTCTGGTTCTTTGTGAATCGTATCCCATCTACCACTATACCCATACTCCAATCCCTTCTCGATGGACTTACACCCACTGAGGAGACCCACTACCAAGGATACCCTCTCACCATTACGATGGGGATAGAACCCCATTTCCTCCTTTCTCATCCCTCTTCTCCCAGTCCACCGACAACTATGTCTTCCCCTACCACCCCTCCTTCGGCTCGTAGACCTCATTTCCACCCTCGACAATGTTCCACTCCTTATGTGGTTCCGTCTCAACCTCGCCTATCATCTTATGATGATACCCTGGCTCTCCCTGTTCCTGAACCCTCCAGACCGACCTGGACTCCCCAACCAGAGTGGTCCACTCCTATTACTACCTATAATCATGATACCCATCTTCCCATTTCCCCATTGACTCCTCCTCACTCCCCCTCTCCAGGAACTTCAGCTCACCCTATCAATGTTGATACCCTTCCCAATACCCCTGTTTGGTCAGGACAATGCTTCAAATGTCAAAAATGGGGTCATTGGTATCAGGAGTGCCCTCAATATCATTGTCCCAAATGTTACTTATGGGCTCCAGGACACTTACAGAGTTTTTGCCAAGGTCTTCCTTGTGACGGATGTGGAGTTAGGGGACACAAGGTCACTTACTGTCCCAACATTTCCACTAATCCTCCTGTTGCCACCTGGATTATTGAAGAAAATTCTTCTTTGGGAGGAGAAAATAATAGTCCAGTTCTGTGATCTGGACGATAGAAAGGGGGTAATGTTATGATTTTACTCAAACCCCTATCTTGTTCCTATTTCTTCCGTGTTCCCTACTTTTCCCGACTCTGGTTCCTATTCTCTCTGTCCTTCTGATTCTGTCCATTTTGCCTCACAGTACCAGAGCTGAGGGTAATCCTTTATAGAATACATTCTCCAGAACATTCTAGATATTTTCCTTTCCTCTCTTGGTCTGTGTGCCATTTCCCTACCTATAAGTAGACAGATTCCTCGTTCCTGTACCTCAGCTAGTTCTATGCAATCCAAGCCTAGTAACCAGCAAGCTGCTCAGGACGAGCAAGACCGCCACCATTCCAGTACTCTCAGCAGTGATGCTAAGGAGTTTCCTCACTCATCGAGGGGTGACTTATCAATTACTCATTTTCCTTGCAACCATTCAGGTGGACCTTCCCTATGGACGTGTCGATACCCTTTATTGGGAGACGACCGTTCTCGTTGTAATCGTTCTAGGATTACCTCATCGACGTATAAGAATATACCACCGTGTATATTTCATTGGTTACTAGCTGAGTTACTAGCCTCAGCGTAACACAACCCCAGTGTTGCCAGGCAAAATGGAAAGATGCAGGATGTCAGAACAAAACAGAAAGTTACAGAATAGGGAAGGGAACAGAACAGAAGGGAATGGGAAGGGGAGAAAATTGTAACAGCTGTGAACAAAAGGGAAGACAAAAAGGGAAAAGAAAAAGAATAGGGGATGTACATAACTGTAACACTTAATTGAAGAGGGCTCTGAACTAAGACTTGAGGAGAGCAGGAGAGAATAGCAGGGGACTAAGTTGATATTCAAACTGAGGAGCAAGTCCTCAGCAAACTACAGTATTTAAACATGAGTAGGATGAAACAGTAGCAATGAGTTTGACACTGATCATGAAACAAGGATGGAGATGTCAGAGTAAGACAGGAATAGAGGTGTCAAGGATGACACTGGAATGAAGATGTCATAGATGAAACTAAGGTAGAGGTGCCAAGATGAAATGAGTAAAAAACTAGTAAGTAACGCTTGGTCAGAGCAGAGTAAAGTGAAGCAGAGTAAACTTAGCAATGAAAAGATATGAAGCAGACTCTGGTATTGAAGTAAGGATGGAGTAGCATCAGAGTTGTCATGACCATGACAGTTGAGATGACCATTATGAAGTCCTGCTGGACTTCCTATGGCATCCAACATACTCTAAACTTCCTAGATCACTTTTGGAAGTAATTTTTCAGAAGAGAGATCAAGAGGAATCAAAAAGTTGATGTTATTTCTTTAAGAGACAAAAGTAGGTTTTATAGTACATACTGTATGTGTTAGTATATTGAGTGGAATGAACAACCACAATTTGTCTAATTCAGTGTATGAGGTCAAAAATCACCACCACACTACAAAATGCAATATGCCTCATTGATAATAATTCCAATAATTTGTTCATGGTACACTGATATCTTATATCCTGAATGTATTACAGTATGATTGACAATCACAGCCCTCAAACTGGCCTTCAAAAACAGCAGCTTGTAGCTTCTGTGAGTGGCAATTATAAATGAGTCCAAGGTATGTATTTGGTCCTCCTTGAGTGTATTCAACAGTAATATAACTATTGTAATCCTATTGAAATACATGTAGAAGTGAAGGGATCATGAATAGGAGAGTCTTTCCAAAGCCTGTTCTTCCAAGGACAATGCAGTCTATGCCAAGGATAGAAGCTTCTGCACAGTCTAATTGTCATTGATATGGTTTATGACCTGTTTGCACCTTGCAAATCACAGAAAGAGTGTTGAGTGGTGTTGAAGCAGTGATCTGATGTATTGGTTTGTTGAGATAAAGGTATGCATAGGACTTTCATGATATGGTGTAGGAGGTATTAATGGATGGAACATGGTCCATCAGGTATTAGATATTATATAATAGAACTATCCAGCAGCTTGTCGAGAGGTTGGCTTGGAGGACACTCAGCAGACTACATGAGTTTACTTTTTAGGATTTAATCCAAAACAGGATGATAGAGTGACAAAACTCTACCAAAATTGGATTTAACGCGCGATGTGTGACCTGATCCAAGAGTCTCCGGGTAAAAGTCTCCAGACGTTCTAGTGCAGAAAATCCCGACACCAGGAGTGCCTTCCCAGAACGGCTCGAGACTAAAGATGCCCATAGATTACAAGCACACTTCAACCCGGAATTCTGATTCCTATGGGTGCATGCTGTTTTGTTGGCCAGACATCCAGGATGCAAGTTGATTTTGCGAGGTTCAGATCAGTAGGTAAGAAATGATCACCAGGGCGTACACTTACATCGACGTTTGGATGAAAAAAGGACAGAGATGCATGCAAGACAACCAATTTGTTCACTTCTTGAAAATAAACGCAATAATGATTTCGTACCGGAAACTAGCCGATCTTGAAGTCCTAACGTTCGGGCCGACGTGTTGACAGGTGAATATTTGAATCACCAATTTGTCAATCAAGAGCCGGGCCTGATCATCCGCTCCCCTGAGCTTCTGAGGTATCAATTTCAGTACAAATATCGTTTTCACATCATCACCGCACTCACTAGATTGTCACAGCTCCAAACAGACCTGGTGGTTCCCACTCCCGCTGTACAAATGGTGAATGCCTGGCCCTCATTCCATGTTTCCGTAAGATACGACACACTCTGCTCTGACCAGTGTCTCACAGTCCCCGGTCACATAACAATGTAATTCAATTCGTCTATAATCTGGAACTTATCGAGTTAACCACAGTCGTGGCTTTTCTGTCTCTCGGTTCCCATTCAAGACCATGTCTATCGAACAAACCTCCGTCCTGTCGAGTATTCGAGAGAGCGACTGCGTGAATTGTAAGTGTATTTTCGCCTGTGATCCACCGATCTCACAGGACAGCTCAGTGGCTATGATCACTCTAGTTGGGTATGACTACGGTATGCATCGCATATTAGCATGCACATTTACACTGGATGAAATTTTATTACCAGTCCTCACCTTTGTAAGAGAGGTATTGTGTCGCAATTTTGACATTACACACAATATTCGTCACCCATTTTAATCTTTGTAGACGGAATATATTTGGGTTAGTATACGAATCATGGGAAAGCGGAATAACTTGACGAAATGACAGAGTAAACGATGGAGTGGCGTCTCTACGTTGTTTGTTCTCGTACGTATTATTATCCATATATTCACGCACTATATATTCATGTACTGAGCTGACTGCGAATTTCAGGCTCGTTATTGTGGTCTCTATAGTTTCACGTATGTCTGTGTTGACACCACGCTATTCGTTAACCTGAGCTCATCCACCAGCTTTCGTGCACTCTGTATGTACAAAGCTTGGTATCACGGTTAAATTTGCGCTTATTTATTACATCGCAAGTGAGAAGTTCACTCCTTTCTGGTTCTGAAAAGGTAGGTTCCAATGTATTATTGACGGACACATCTCAGACTCCCGTAGACGTACGTACCTTTTTCAATACTTGTCAAGCATGATCCCACATAAATCATAAATCAACTAGGTGTAAGGACATCCATCCTATGTTACCAAGTCTCTTTTGTTTACGAATCTATAGGTTATTTTATCGATCTCCTCTGTAGATGCGCATTTTTTCTTTCTCTGTGTGCGGCGGACTGTGGGTCTTTTTTCTGATTATTAGGATGTGATATATAACGGCGACCATAGTGGCGATGGTTCTTCGTGTATGGGCAATGTATTGCCAATCGAGGGTGGTTCTTAGCGCTCTTCTTGCACTCTACATCCTGGAGATCATACCCGGGATCATCACTTGTATAGTCTATAGTAATCCGAATAAGCCAGCATGTAAGTGAATCCACGATGATATGTCGTCCTGACTGCACTTTGACTATAGTGACCACTGTTCGAACGCAGGGCATCTCAGCTTGCAGTTTAAATCCTACTTCACTTATTTGGACTAATGTCAACTCCATACTTCAGCTTCTTCTTGGCGCAGTGATGTACTCGCTAGTTATGTATCAGTTCATTAAACAGTCGATTCAAACGTATACAACAACGAGGCAATGGCATCCCAACCAATACGTGACCATGATTTTCAGAGACGACGTCCTTTATTTCATTTCGTGAGTCACCCATTAGTCTCTGCTGAAAAGCCTAACAGAAAACTATGGTTATAGTGTCCTGAAATGCAATATCATCGCTGTTATGATAGCCTCGGGGAATATTCCCTCCTTGGAATCGAGATACCCGGTTCCAAACATGCTACAAGACATTCCAGTCCTTATTCTTGTTCCGCGGTTCATTATCAATATGCGAGAGCACTATGAACGGGAACAACTTGGATCCTGGGATGTGGTCGACGTCGACGATGGGTTTGGTTTAGGATCACTTGCCCTCTCTGACACCGTTGGGACAATGACGTTCGCAGACAATGATAAGAACGAAGAGTTAGATCAGGAGGAGGAGATAGAGCAGAGTGATCAAGCTGTGATTCGAGGCGTCGTATAATGGGTGGGACTAGATAAATTCTTGTTCATAGTTACGTGCATAACCGACTCTTTCGGCAGCACGGCATTTGCCGTTGAAAATAATCTCCGCTTTAAATTACCGTAGGAAGTCAATTTCGTTGGTCACGGTAGGCTGTGACGAGCACCGAATATTTCACGATCGACGAAAAAGCCAACAACCCAACGCCCTTTGTTGGCTCTTTCTCTCACCTTTTTCTAACATTTGGTGCATTTTATTAACATGCTCAGGCTCGTCTCCCGGTCGACCCCCACGGGGCGACTCGGAAAGGTGGCCGGCTACGGTTCAACATCACCGCAAGGTATCGTACGGTTGTGTGTCAAGGAGGTTTTCTGACTCGACGGGTGTCATAATAGTAGGTCGCAGGTCAATAGCGTCGACATCCGCGCGTCGCCAGGATATAACGCTTACGGTAGATGGCCAGGAAGTAACCGTTCCACAAGGTTGGTTTTCGCGCACAAAAAGTCTGTTCAAAACCTGAATTGAGGGGTATATAGGTTCTGCTCTGATTCAGGCATGCGAAGCAGCGGGTGCTGTCATTCCTCGGTGCGTTCCTCTTTTCGTATTCGGATGCTATCCCGTCCTAATCCTGTTCAAGATTCTGTTACCATGATAGGTCAGTATATTACTTGTTATTCGACTGCTTTTGAGGCTTACATCGTTCTTTAGACTCGCAATCGCTGGCAACTGCCGGTGAGTTGAATTTACCAAATTCGGAGTATTTGGAATGATGAGTTGGTTATTTAGTATGTGCTTGGTGGAAGTAGAGCGGTCACCAAAGCCAGTTGCGTCATGGTGAGCGTTTTATTTCGTCTTACTGATACTTAACGTTGACGCCGTGTAGCGCCATGCCGGCGATGCCCGGTGCGAAAGTTTTCACCAACACACCTCTTGTTCACGAAGCTCGGTGAGCCATACTGAGGGCGTGAGTCTTCTTGGTTCTAATATTTTGACAGTGAAGGTGTCATGGAGTTTCTTTTGGCCAACCACCCCCTAGACTGCCCTATCTGTGATCAAGGTGGTGAATGCGACCTGCAAGATCAGTCGATGCGTTACGGTTCCGACCGTACGCGCTTCCACGAAATCGCCGGAAAACGTGCTGTAGAGGACAAGGACCTCGGACCCCTCGTGAAGACGTCGATGAACCGTTGTATTCAGTGTACACGTTGCGTCCGTTTCGCCAATGAGGTGGCAGGTGTCGAGGACTTGGGTACAACTGGTCGTGGAAATGACATGCAGATCGGCATGTATGTCGAAAAAACAATGAACTCGGAGCTCTCTGGCAACATTGTCGACCTCTGTCCCGTCGGTGCATTGACGAGCAAACCATATGCTTTCCACGCCCGTCCATGGGAACTCAAAAATACTGAATCTGTAGACGTTTTAGACGCTGTTGGCTCAAATATTCGTGTCGATTCTCGGGGGGTGCAAGTCATGCGAATACAACCACGTACCAACGATGATGTTAACGAAGAATGGATCAGCGACAAGACCCGTTATGCGTACGATGGCCTCAAGTTCCAACGCTTGACGACACCTTTGATCAAGGAAGGCGACCGGTTCGTCCCAGCGACCTGGGAGGAAGCGTTACAAAGAATTGCAGATGGCTTGGTGGCTTCCGGAGCCAAGGACAATGAAATTCAGGCCGTCGCTGGTCATTTGGCAGATACGGAATCACTCGTCGCCCTCAAAGACTTTGTCAACCGACTTGGCTCCGACAATCTTATCCTCGACCAAATAAATGGCAGTGCACCACCTCCCCACGGCGTCGACGTCCGGTCAAATTACCTCTTCAATGCCACGATTCCCGGCGTAGAGAGTGCCGATGCGATCCTCCTCGTCGGTACCAACCCTCGTCATGAGGCCGCCGTTCTCAATTCGCGTATCCGAAAGAGCTGGCTACATTCAGGTCTTGAAGTCGGTCTTATCGGCGAGCCTGCGGACACAATGTATGGTTACGACTACCTTGGCGCGGACATCAAAGCACTGGCAGACTTCATCGCGGGCAAAGGCGGCTTTGCTGAGAAATTCAAGGCCGCGAAGAGACCGTTGATCATCGTCGGTAGCGGACTCTCAGAGCACCCCGATGGCGCTGCTGCATA
Source organism: Solioccasus polychromus (assembly GCA_038090335.1). Taxonomy (NCBI): domain Eukaryota; kingdom Fungi; phylum Basidiomycota; class Agaricomycetes; order Boletales; family Boletaceae; genus Solioccasus; species Solioccasus polychromus. The sequence continues at coordinate 11,650 of JBBPMM010000729.1, forward strand.
TAATGCCCTCGCCAAATTCGTTGAGAGGAACAAGAGTACACTAGTTACCCCGGAATGGAACGGGTTCTCTGTTCTCCACCGAGTAGGTCCCGTTTCGTCATTACAAGTACAGTCACTAAAGTTGGGACAATAGGTTGCATCCAGACCCGCCGCGTACGATATTGGCTTCGTACCCTCGAAGAAGGCCACGGCAACGAAACCCAAGTTTGTTTACCTACTTAATGCGGACGAGATCGACCCTAAATCGATCCCTCGTGATGCATTTGTGGTGTATCAAGGTCACCACGGAGATTTGGGCGCGTCACTCGCAGACGTGTGCTTGCCTGCCGCCGCATACACGGAGAAGTCTGTTACTTGGGTGAACACGGAAGGACGGTCACAACTGGGGCGTGCAGCGGTGCCTCCGCCAGGAGCCGCACGAGAAGACTGGAAGATCATTCGGTGTGTAGCTTATCCCTATGACATGGCATTTTTAACTGCTCTTTCCAGTGCCCTTTCCGAGATCGTCGGTACACCACTTCCCTACGATGATGTACTGAGTCTACGGGACCGTCTATGGGAGATATCGCCCACACTAGTACGGTATGACACGACAGAACGGACGTCCGTGGATGTAGCGCTTGCGGGTCTGAATGCACTGGCGGCCTCAACTGTAGGCGTGAAGGTGTCTGGCGAGGCTTTCAAGAAACCTATCGCCAACTTTTACCAAACGGACCCCATCTCCCGCGCGTGCGTACAGTTTTTTGCTAACGTGACGGTTGATGCTGACATGATCACGATTGCAGATCTATAACGATGGCTCAGTGTACACGCGCGTTCGTTCAGGGTGACAAAGATGCGTTGGGCCACGAACGAGCCTCCGGGGCAGCATCATACGCGTGAGGAGGATGTGTTTATAGCATACCAGTATTTTTGTGTGGCAACATATTATAAGGGCCACCTTGCTTCTTAGAACAATTGAGGAGTGAAATGTTGAGACTCGTGTACCAAACGATGTGCAAACAGGCCAGACTGGTACTCTCTAACTTGAAGTACATCCGCGTTTGGTACAAGCTCGGTACCAGCAAAATCTGTCGTGGAGTTAGTTGATCATCCAGCTCTAGCTAAAAAAGAAAAGGTGAGCTTTATGTTCAAGGCCGGCTCACTCTATATATCCCTGGTCTCACTCGGGCCGTACCAATTGATAGAGGCAGATGCTCTTTTCCGGGGCCCTTTTTCAGCTACGATACTGAGCAAATGCTTGGGTATGTTTCATATCTCCATCTCGTCTCAGTTTTCCTGGCAGCACTCTGAATTTAACGAATCAAGCTCGGAAAATCAGCGTTGGCGGCGAAGGGCCTACATCGACGGAGCATGTCGGCTTATCGCTCTTCTTCTCTACGCCCCACGCGCCCATGGACAGTGTGCGTCCGACGTCGTCTACGTCGAGCATGGAGCAGAAGATGGGGAAAGGAACCCAACGCCCCGGTCCGCGAGGTATGCCACGAAAATCGCCCGGTCTGAATGGCAGACTCGCCATCCGTGCGTCGGACGTCTGCCTCGACGTCTGCTATTCCAGACACGGCGCTCTTGGGAGTTCGGGTGGGCACGAACCACAGTCTAGACCTTCGTTTGGCGTCTGTCTTTCTCTCTCGTCGCTTGCTGCCGCGTCCCCTCCCCCTGCTTGGCCCTGCATCTCTGTAAAGCCCCTCCCCCGATGTCGCTCTCACAGACTCGAAATCAAGACGCCCGTGCACGCGTCAGGTTCCCCTTGGCCTTTGGCCATGGCGTCCCTCGGAACGAAAAAAGAAACAAGACGTAAAAGTCGGGCGTTTGGTCAGGTTCGTCCGCGACAGACCCTGCGCCTTTGCCTCGCGGGTGTTATCAGCAAAGTGTTCCCCCCCCCCCCTCGCATCAGAACGAGGGTTGGAAAGGGGAAACGTACCCGTGTCATGAGCCGACCCGTCGATTCGCATGCGGCAGGCATGTCAAGCCAAGCCAAGTCGACCGCATAACGCCAAGAAAAAAAAACGGTAATCTCAGAGCAGACGACGACCAAACGTCGTTGCGCTGTCGAAAGGGCGATCGCTCGTGCTTGGGGAAGGAGAGGGGAGGGGGAGGTGGGAGGGGATGCGCGATGGAGCGAGCTCGGATCGTGATCAAGGTCGTGCTCGTTGTTTCGTATTTCCTGGGATTCTGTCTCGGTCTCCGAATCTCGTGCTGATCGCAAAAGACGAAGGGAAGGGGGCAGTTTTATTGAGGACGAAGCATGAGGGAGGTTCAAGTTGACGTTGACATCTTTAAACAATGCGCTGAAACATGCTTATTGTTGAAATACTTGTGGATATGCCAGGGCTTGCACACCCACCGACGTGTGTGCTCTAGGCGCATCAGAGGGACGGATGGCTACCGTCCTCTTTCGGGCACGCCCTCCCGACGGCTTGTGGGAGCACCATCATAGGTTTCATTCTCAACATGTTTCCGATCTCACGGGATCTATCAAATAAAGAATCAAATACATTACACGAGTATATATGTGAGAGGTATAAAAAGAAACCAAGTTGACTCGTCGCGATAATCCATGAGGCGCGAGGCCCAAGCAAAAAAAAAAAAATCCATCAGCACGCCAAAATGAAAAGAAAAAAGGACGTCCGCGCAGATAT
>JBBPMM010000730.1:1551-4051 GCA_038090335.1 Solioccasus polychromus
CAACAAATGTTCCCACACTTCATTTACACTTTTGGTAGTCAAAAATGCGCCACATTTGCTACACTTTGCCTACACAATACCTGTTCACACTGTTTGCTACACTTTGTCTACACTTTTCTTACACAACAAATGTTCCTACACTTTTGGTAATCAAAAATGCGCCACATTTGCTACACTTTGCTTAATCAACATAGTCCTCACTGTTTGTTACACTTTGTCTACACTTTTCCTACACAACAAATGTTCCCACACTTCATTTACACTTTTGGTAGTCAAAAATGCGCCACATTTGCTACACTTTGCCTACACAATACCTGTTCACACTGTTTGCTACACTTTGTCTACACTTTTCTTACACAACAAGTGTTCCTACACTTTTGGTAATCAAAAATGCGCCACATTTGCTACACTTTGCTTAAACAACATAGTCCTCACTGTTTGTTACACTTTGTCTACACTTTTCCTACATAACAAATGTTCCCACACTTCATTTACACTTTTGGTAGTCAAAAATGCGCCACATTTGCTACACTTTGCCTACACAATACCTGTTCACATTGTTTGCTATACTTTGTCTACACTTTTCTTACACAACAAATGTTTCCACACTTCATCTACACTTTTGGTAATCAAAAATGTGCCATATTTGCTTAAACAACATTGTCTTCACTGTTTGTTACACTTTGTATACACTTTTCCTACACAACAAATGTTTCCACACTTTATTTACACTTTTGGTAGTCAAAAATGCGCCACATTTGCTACACTTTGCCTCTACATCATTGTTCACACTGTTTGCTACATTTTGTTTACACTTTTTTCCTACACAACAAATGTTCTCATGCTTCATCTACACTTTTAGTTATCAAAGATGCTACACTTTGCATATGCAACACAGTTCACACTCTCTACTAAACCTTGTCAACATTTTTCCTACACAACAATTGTTCTTACACTTCATTTTTACTTTTTGTAATCATAATACACTCTATTTCTCTTGCTGGACTTTTTGTTATACTCTGTCATACTTTTGATGTAACTCTTTTGTCATTGGATACACTTTTGGTGCAAATTTGGCATACTTTTTTATACTAATCACATTGAGTATCATGGCTGTGACAACAGCAGCAGGATTGATTACTGACAAATAACAGATTACAAATATGTTGGTTTGACTCTGTTAGTATACATATTTTTAATAGTTGTTGTAGCCATTGTCATGATAAAAGGAAGTACTTGCTTTATAATTATGAATGAAACAATAGCTTACTGGTTAATATCAGATTAGAAATCTGTTGCTTCTGGCCAGACTAGAAATCTCCATGCAGGTGGGCTGGTTGGAATCAGACTCAAAATCTGTATTGAAGTTCAATAGCATGGATTTCTAATTTTTCACCCTGATTGCTAAATCCATCACTATAATAGAAAGAAATACTGCATGATTACCAATGGAACAATAGCTCACTGGTTATCATCAGATTAGAAATCTCTGTGTAGGTGAGCTGGTCAAAGTCAGATTTGAAATCTATATTAGAGTTCAATTTCATGAATTTCTAATTTTTTACCCTTATCACTAAACCCATCAGTATAATAGAGAGAAATACTATATGATTATCAATGGAACAATGGCTCACTGGTTAACATCAGATTAGAAATCTGTCTGTTCTGACCAGACTAGAAATCTCTGTGCAGGTGGGCTGGTTGAAATCAGATTCGAAATCTGTATTAGAGTTTAATTTCATGAATTTCTAATTTTTCACTCTTATTGCTAAATCCATCACTATGATAGAAAGAAATACTATATGATTATCAATGGAACAATGGCTCACTGGTTAACATCAGATTAGAAATCTGTTTGTTCTGACCAGACTAGAAATCTCTATGCAGGTGGGCTGGTTGAAATCAGATTCGAAATCTGTATTAGAGTTCAATTTCATGAATTTCTAATTTTTCACTCTTATTGCTAAATCCATCACTATGATAGAAAGAAATATTGTATGATTATCAATGGAACAATGGCTCACTGGTTAACATCAGATTAGAAATCTGTTTGTTCTGACCAGACTAGAAATCTCTGTGCAGGTGGGCTGGTTGAAATCAGATTCGAAATCTATATTAGAGTTCAATTTCATGAATTTCTAATTTTTCACCCTGATTGCTAAATCCATCACTATGATACAGTAGAAAGAAATCCTGTATGATTATCAATGGAACAATGTCCCACTGGTTAACATCAGATTAGAAATCTGTCTGTTCTAACCAGACTAGAAATCTCTGTGCAGGTGGGCTGGTCAAAATCAGACTCAAAATCTGTATTAGAGTTCAATTCATGAATTTCTAATTTTTCATCCTCATTGCTAAATCCATCACTACAATAGAGAGAAATACTGAATGATTACCAATGAAACAATGGCTCACTGGTTAACATTAGATTAGAAATCTGTCTGTTCAGGCCAGACTAGAAATCTGTATTAGAGTTCAATTTCATGAATTTCTAATT
>JBBPMM010000730.1:11551-14279 GCA_038090335.1 Solioccasus polychromus
GACAGAGTATAGCGACCCAAGCAAGGGAAGTGAGACACGACATCCCCCATCAATGGCATGCAATCAACCAAAGACTACCCAACCTAGACGTCATCACACAGCAAAGTGGTCTAGCAAACGATGGTCCCAGATCGATCAATCCAGAACATCCGAAAGCATCTCGAGACCATTCATTGGTATGATCCAACGCCTACATGGTGACTAACCCTAGTCGAGGCCGAAAAAGCAAAGTGGTCTCGCCATCGACGAATGCTAATGATCGTTAGCATCATCGGACAGTGTCAAGGACCATTCATTGGTTTGGCTCGAACTGCGTAGCAAATAGCTTAGTTGACTACCAATTGCAGTTGTGGTGTCCACCCCCATACATAAGGCCCGGCCATTTGTTTGGTCGAGTTTGCCATGGGGCGCAAGAGGCGTGAGTTTTGGTGTCCACTAAATCGCGCCTCACCAACCGGGGGCTAGGGATGCTCGGAAACATCATGTACCAAAGTGATCTAACAAACGATGGACCCCGGTCGATCGAACCGAGCCTTCCGAATGCATCCAGAGACCATTCATGTGTACACCGACACCCGACATTGACAGTAATCTAGTTGAACACGCATCAAGCAGACAAGCAAAGCGATCTGATCGTCCTAAAAAGCCAGGGGATCAACAGGCAATCAAGATAACTTCGTGGTCCGTCCATTGATTGAGCTCAAAGGCATGTACAAAAAGTCCCGCATAGGTAAATGACGACACTCTTGAGTGCAGGACGATCAACCGAGGACTGAAAATGCAGACATCGTCTTGTAGCAAAGTGGTCTAGCAAATGATGGATCCAAGTTGATCGATCCGGACCATCCGAGAGCATCTGGGGACCATTCATTGATACATTCAAATGTCTACACGACAGCAACACTAATTAACCAACACGGTCCATAGCCTGAAAGCAAAGTGGTCTCATTACCGGCGATGCCATCGATCATCAGCACCGTCAGGCAGTATCAAGGACCATTCATTGGTTTCGCATGAAAGTGTAGAAATCAGCTTAGTTGACCACCGAGTGTAGTAGGGAGTGGAGAACAGCACGAGGCAATCAAAGACGGACCAAAAATGTACACATCATCATGTAGCAAAGTGATCTAGCAAACGATGAAACTCGGGTTTATCAAACCGGACCCATCCGAAAGCATCCCGAGACCATTCATTGGTACACTCTAATGCCCACATTAACACTATCTTGACTAACACTAATCAAAGCCGGCAAGCAAAGTGATCTCACAACCAACAATGCTAATGATCATTAGCAACATTGAATAGCATCAAGGACCATTCATTGGTTTCGACTTGAAAAGTGTAGCGAGTAGCTTAGTTGACTACCGAATGTAGTTGTTGTGTCCACCCCCATACATAAGGCCCAGCCATTTGTTTGGTCGAGTTTGCCATGGGGCGCAAGAGGCGTGAGTTTTGGTGTCCACTAAATCGCGTTTTCGGTGGCTGTGTAGATATACATTAGCAACACTACCAAAATTCCTAATGAACCGCACTTTGCCTAATCGGACTACACTTTCACTACACTTTGTCTACACTTTTCTTATCACCACAGATGTTCCCACACTGGATCTGTGCTATTGGTAATCAAAAATGCGCCACATTTGCTACACTCTGCCTACACAACACCTGTCCACACTGTTTGTTACACTTTGTCTACACTTTTATCTACACTTTTGGTAATCAAAAATGCGCCACATTTGCTACACTTTGCCAACACAACGTTGTCCACGCTGTTTGTTACACTTTGTCTACACTTTTCTTACACAACAAACTTCATCTACACTTTTGGTAATCAAAAATGCGCCACATTTGCTACACTTTGCCTACACAACATTGTCCAAGCTGTTTGTTACACTTTGTCTACACTTTTCTTACACAACAAATGTTCCCACACTTCATCTACGTTCATCTACACTTTTGCTAATCAAAAATGCGCCACATTTGCTACACTTTGCCAACACAACATTGTCCACACTGTTTGCTACACTTTGTCTACACTTTTCTTACACAACAAATGTTCCCACACTTCATCTACACTTTTGATAATCAAAAATGCGCCACATTTACTACACTTTGCCTACACAACATTGTCCAAGCTGTTTGTTACACTTTGTCTACACTTTTCTTACACAACAAATGTTCCCACACTTCATCTACACTTTTGATAATAAAAAATGCGCCACATTTACTACACTTTGCCTACACAACATTGTCCAAGCTGTTTGTTACACTTTGTCTACACTTTTCTTACACAACAAATGTTCACACACTTCATTTACACTTTTGGTAATCAAAAATGCGCCACATTTGCTACACTTTGCCAACACAACTTTGTCCACACTATTTGTTACACTTTGTCTACACTTTTCTTACACAACACACATGTTCCCACACTTTTGTTAATCAAAAATGCGCCACATGTGCTACACTTTGACTACACAACGTTGTCCACACCGTTTCTTACACTTTGTCTACACTTTTCTTACACGACAAATGTTTCCACACTTCATCTACACTTTTGGTAATCAAAAATGCGCCACATTTACTACACTTTGCCTACACAACATTGTCCAAGCTGTTTGTTACACTTTGTCTACACTTTTCTTACACAACAAATGTTCACACACTTCATTTACACTTTTGGTAATCAAAAATGCGCCACATTTGCTACACTTTGCCAACACAACTT
>JBBPMM010000731.1:0-14233 GCA_038090335.1 Solioccasus polychromus
TTGAATGATTATGCAATATGCAAAATTTCACACTTTTTGGCAGGGCCGGACTTGGGACCCCACAAAAATTGATGCAATACAATGGGAATGCATCAGTGGCATATGCATTATGAACATATCAACTGTAGTACCACACTTCGAGGTGTCTTAGACGCACACCCTACGGAGAATCATGGAGAAAGAGATTCCTTGCAGCGACAAGTCGGCACAATCACAGTCAAATCCCTCAGATTCTGCGATGCATGTGGGTGTTGAAATTGGGAGAATGGTTATCACGAGTACAAAGTCTACTCCAAGTAACTTGCTGAATATTACTTATTGAAAAGCAGGTATACGGGCGACGAATGTCTCTGTTGGCCTTAAGCGATCCCCAGCCGAGTGTTACATTGTGGTACAGCATAATGGGCTTGAGTGGAAGACTGCAAGTAAGCCCGTTTCGGTGAAGAGTGACGTCGTCGGGTGGACCGACCCGATTCCAATGTGAGATGCCTCGATAATATTCTGTTTGCATGAATTCTAATGTAAAGTTCAGACTACCTATGCTGACCGCTGCCGTTCACATTGAAATTTATGCGACCTTTGAGTTTTCACCCATACTCGGAAATGGAGAGCTCCTTAGAAGAGTAGCAATCACCGTTGAGCAACTATTGGACCACGGTTCGAGGAATATTCGTGAGCATAGCGGCGTCATATATGCGAGCCTGAATGCTTACATTCTTTTAGCACTTGGCTTCCCACTAGTGGACGAAGATGGTCCATCCACATGCTCGTCCGTATTTGTTACTGTCAGTCAGTGGCAATGCAAGGACTGTTTTTTAATGGATCGTGCCCCTCATAACGTGAGTATGCCACCTCTCATAATATTTATCACTAATCTGTGCATGTCTACAGTCAACAACTGGGTCGTTCAGCTCATCAGATAATGTTGTGGTGCATGATCGCAGCGTGCTATCACATTCCGCTGGTCGGCATGATAACCAATCATCCATGGAATTTAATACTGCCTTTAGTTGGGTTGACGTGAATCCCTGGGCCTTTTGTGATAATTTGTTGTTTCGCTTCGAGAAATTCGGCGATATTGTCGATCTCCAACATGTAATATCACACTTGGAGGCTAGTGTCCGAGCTGTTCCAAAATCGTCCAAATGGTATCTTCAAGGGCTAACGAAACTTGGTGTGGCACTGCTGGCACGCTTCCGCCGATTGGGAGACATCAACGACCTCGAAGAAGCGATTTCAAAGCAAGGAAGTGCAGTGGAGCATGCACCCGATAGTGACCCCGTCAAATCCATATATTTGAACAACCTTGCCCTATGTCACAGAGCTCGTTTCAAGCATCTTAGGGAGCGACATGACCTTGAGGCAGCCATTTCTTCGCAAATGAACGCAATAAAGCTCTGTCCTCATGATAGCCTTCATAAACCTGCTCATTTCGGCAATCTCGCCTTGCTCTATAAGACTCGTTTTGAGCTCGTTGGCAACTTAGATGACCTTGAAAAAACGATTTCTTGGTACAAGGATACTTTAGTGCTGACTCCCAATGACCACCCTGACAAATCTGGGTATCTGAAAAACCTCGCCAATGCTTTTATTGACCGTTTTCATCGCCTTGGGGAGCTGAGCGACCTAGACCAAGCAATTCAGAAACATAGTGATGCTATGTCACTCGTTCCTGTAGGCCACCCCGATCGGTCTACCCATTTGAATGGCATCTCTAGCGCTTTCTTCCTTCGCTTCAAACGCTCTGGCGACATCAATGCTCTAGAGCAAGCTATACTGAAGTGCAGAGATGCTGTCGACCTCATCCCCAAAGATCATCCCGACAAACCCAACAACCTTGTTAAGCTCGCGCTTTGCATGCGCAGCCGCTTCGAGCATCTCAGTGACTTAAGTGACCTCGAGTTTGCAATATCGTGCCAAAAGGATGCCATACAGTTGCTCCCAGATGGTCACGCCAACAAACTTACCTATCTGGGGAGCTTGGCTGGTTCCCTCAGAACACGTTTCGACTGGCTCGGAGATATTGATGACCTTGAGCAAGCAATTTCGTGGCTTGTCAAAGTTATGGAACTCTCTTCGGATGATCATCCTGACAAACCAGGCTGCTTGAATAATCTTGCTTGTTGCTTTAGGGCACGGTTCATCTGCCTTGGAAAGCTAAGTGACCTCGAGGAGACAATTTCAAAGCACAGAGGTGCCGTAGACTTAATCCCCGAATGTCACCCTAACAAACCCCGCTGGTTGAACAACCTTGCCTGCGCTTTCCTTCTTCGCTTCAAGACTGCCGGCGAACTGGACGACCTCGAGCGAGCAATTTCTCTTCAAAATGAAGCTCTGGAACTCGCTCCGGAGGGCCACCCCGACAGATCCACATGTTTGGGCAATCTTGCCAATGTTTTCCTTGCTCGTTACGAGAGACTCGGCCAACTGAGTGACATAGAGCTGGCAGTTTCGAGGCACGGGGATGCCGAACACCTCACTCCTATTGGTCATCCTGACAAACCCGGTCGTCTAACCAATCTCGCTACTTCACTCGTTGCTCGTTTCGAGCGCCTTGGCGAATCGAGTGACCTTGAACTTGGAATTTCGAGTTACAATACTGCCATTTTGCTCATGCCTGAGGGACATCCTGACAAATCCTCCTGCATAAATAACCTAGCAAGAACTTTCGGAATTCGGTTCAAGTGCTCTGGAGAGCTCAGCGATTTGGAGAACGCAATCTCGAAACACTGGGAGGCCCTGGAGCTTACCCCTGACGGTCACCCCAACAAAACTGAGTATCTCAGTGATCTCGCCATTCAATATTCCACTCGGTTCGAGTGTTCTGGAAAGCTTAGTGATCTGAAGCAAGCCATTTTAATGGAAAAAAAAGCTGTAGATCTTACCCCCGACGGAGACCCTAATAGGTTCATTCGTCTCAACAACCTTGCCTGCTCTCATCTTGCTCGTTTCAATTACCTCGATGAATTAAATGATATCGAGGAATCAATTTCAATGCAGAAAGAAGCCCTTCATCTCATACCCAACGATCATCCTCAAAAGGCCGCTTGTTTGGACAACCTTGCCTCCTCCTTACTTGCTCGTTTCGAGCGGCTTGGTGATCTTGATGACCTTGAACTCGCGATTTCGAAGCGAATGGCTGTGGTAGTGCTCGTTCCTAGTGAACATCCTGACAGACCTAGCTTTCTGAACAATCTTGCCAACTCTTTTGGAATCCGCTTTGACCACCTTGGAGAGCTCAATGATTTGGAGCAAGCGATTTCGAATCATAAACACGCTCTAGAGCTCACGCCCGATCTTCATCCGGACAGATATGGCCGCTTGAACAATCTCGCATTGTGCCTAAGGACTCGCTTCGAGCGCCTCGGCGAACTAGGTGATCTCGAGCAAGCGATTTCAAGACAAAAGAGTGCTGTAGAGCTCATTCCTAATGACAACCCCGACAAACCTAGGTGTCTCGACAACCTCGCCACGACCATCATATTACGCTTCAAGCGCTTTGGAGAACTCGGAGACCTCGAAAACGCAATCTCGTGGCATAAATCTGCCGTCGAACTCGCCCCCAATGATGGCCCTGGCAAGCCTGCTTACTTGAACGGCCTTGCTCTAAGTTTCTATACTCGTTTCGAGCGCCTCGGGGAGCTCGATGACCTCGAGAAAGCCATTGCGATGCAAAGAACTGCAGTGGATCTAACAACGGAAGGTCATCCTGACAGATTCAGTCGTCTTAATAACCTTGCCATATGCTTTCAAACACGATTCAAGCGGCTCGGCCAACTGAGCGACCTCGAGCATGCGATTTCGGGGTACAGTGATGTGCTGGAGATCATTCCTGATAAGCATCCAGATAGACATACCTGTCTAGACAATCTTGCCACCTGCCTCAGGAATCGATTCGAGCGCCTTGGCGAACTGGGTGATCTCGAGCAAGCCATCTCAAAGAGTAGGCGAGCTGTGGAGCTTACCCCGGATGATCACTCTGACAAACGTGCACGCCTCCACAACCTTGCCCTCGGTTTCCAAGCTCGTTTTAACCGCCTTGGGGAGTCAAGCGACCTTGAGCAAGCCATAGCGAGGTGTAGAGATGCCATCAACCTCACCCCTGCTGATCACCCTGATAAACCCGGACACCTGGAAAACCTTGGGATCTCCCTTAGAATGCGCTTTAAGCGCCTCGGCAATGAATGTGACCTTAAGGAGGCAATTTCGGGACATCGGGATGCGGTAGCCCTGACACCTGATGGTCACCCAGACAAACATAGACTGGTACACAACCTTGCCCTCTGCTTCGACATCCTCTTTGAGCACCTTGGAGAGTTGAGCGACCTGGAGCAGGCGATTTCGAACTATAGCCATGCCGTGAACCTCACTCCTGATGGTCATCCTGGTAAACCTATGAGTCTCGGTCACTTTTCTTGTTCTTTACAAACCCGTTTTGGACGACTTTGCAAACCAGATGACCTGGAGCTTGCGATTTCGAAAGGCATAGATGCTGTTGATTTGACCCCAGAAGGACACGCGAACAAGCCTGCCTATCTCTCCAACCTTGGTTCCTGCTTTCTAGCACGTTTCAGGCATTTTGGCATTTCAAGCGACCTTGAGCAGGCAATTACTCACTTTTCTCATGCTGCTACTGCATCCATCGGTCTTACCACTACTCGATTTCATGCCTCGTTGCGATGGATTACGTGTGCTCGTTGTGTTGGGCATTCCTCTCTTCTCCGTGCATATTCGGTTGCCATCAGTCTCCTCCCTCAGCTTGCGTGGATAGGCTTTTCCCTTGGGCGGCGGTACACTGAGCTCCTGCAAGGTGTCGATGTCGTGCGGGAGGGAGCAGCAGCAGCACTTGACCTTGGCCACCCTAAAACCGCCGTCGAGTGGCTCGAGCAAGGTCGCTCAATCGTATGGGGTGACCTTTTTCGGCTACGCAGTTCCTTTGATGAACTGTGGTCTGCCTATCCAAATCACGCACGTCGGCTCCAGTATCTGTCGTCTGAATTGGAAGGCTCTTGTGCAACCCGTGACAGCCCCTGGTCTCCCTCTTTGGATCAGTCCCAACTATCGGAGAACAGTTTATCATTACCGGAACAACAGGCTGACCGACACCGTGCGCTCGCCATCGAGCGAGATAAACTTTTACGGGAAATTCGGGAATTCCCTGGATTTGAGCGATTCCTCCTCCCACTAGAGTTTTCTCAGCTCCGTAAATCGGCGCATCGTGGTCCAGTGGTCGTCCTTAGTGCTGCAGATGCGCGCTGCGACGCGTTAATCATTTTTGCTGACAAGGAGGACGTTGTACATGTTCCGCTTCCCAATTTCACTCACAACCGCTCCGGGAAACTTCAGAACGCACTTGAAAGCTTGCTCGGTGACGCTCGTTCCATGACTCGCGACGATAGGGAAGGCCGGCGTGTGGGTCTGGAGAAGGTCCGGTGGGAATCCATTTTGTCTACTCTCTGGAGAAGCGTCGTCAAACCAGTTCTTGATGCCCTGGGAATTTCGGTAAGCCACCTCATCCTCCTTGGACGCACCGCTAAGTCAGCCTTTGCGTACGTCTGAACAGACTCCGGGTAACGAGTTGACACGTATTTTTTGGTGTCCGACAGGGAACTTTACGTTTCTTCCCATTCATGCAGCTGGGCTTTACAGTCCGGAGTTCTCAGAACCCGGACACCGAGTTTCTGATTTCGTCGTCTCGTCGTACATCCCTTCTCTCAGCATTCTCGCGCCGCAAACAAAGCCAAACGAGACTTCTAACGCTGGTATTCGGCTTCTGGCTGTCCGTCAACCATCCTCAGACGGTCAATCTCAACTTCCAGGCGTGAACGCGGAATTGGAATACATCAGGGCGGTAATTCAAACCTCCCCCGAGTCACAAACCATGCTGCTAGAGTCTACTGTTGGGACGGTCGAAGAAGTTCTTTCTCTCATGAAGGACTCGAACTGGGTTCATTTTGCCTGCCACGGAATCCAGGATGCCGAGAATCCGATTGAAAGCGGTCTCTGCCTCGCGGACGGACGTCGTCTCAGAGTATCGGACATGGCATCGCTGTCACGTCCCTGCGGTGGCCTTGCCTTCCTTTCCGCATGTGAGACAGCGATGGGTGACGGAAAGCTCTCCGACGAAGCCATCCATATCGCTGCAGGCATGTTGTTTGCAGGTTACGGAGGGGTCATTGCGACGATGTGGTCCATCGGGGACAGCGTTGCCCCTCGTGTTGCCAAGGATGTGTACGAGAACCTTTTCCGGCATGGTTCAACGCCGAATTATCAAGAAGCGGCACAGGCCTTGCATGTGGCTGTTCAACGACTCCGAGATGGGAAGGCGTCGTTTGTAGAGTGGCTGCCGTTTATTCACGTAGGCCTCTGAGTATGATCATATTTATCCGTTGTTTCCGTCGTGAACGTCCGAGCAATGCATTACGGTAGGTACCCGGTTATATACGGATGGAGATGGTGAACTTTCTATGGAATTTTTCGCATCGAACTCGATGAGCGGGGATGACGGTATGAATAAACCTCGTCAGTCCGTTGAAGTCACACTAGGCTGGGATCAGGATTGAAGACAAGAGTTTTTGAGATGCCGTGCTCTATATAAGTACGAGATAATTGCAAAATAGTGATATACCAGGCGACCATTCTCGGAGAATTTCAATCGTGAGGCGACTTGTATGATGAAAAAAATTCATGTAATTTCAATCCGCTATATACAGTCGACTCTCTCATAACCCATACCCAGTCTGGGCCACCTGGAGCACGAAGGACTAAATTCCACAGAATGACCTTGGTAGACAGATTACAGTACAACATCCATTCTGTCTAAAATCTGTGCAAGACACATCAGGTTGAATTGGCGATTTGGGCTACGGAGCGGCCGGAATAGGTATGGGTTATGAGAGAGTCGACTGGTACATGAGATTGCTTCTTGATTAGTAGATGCGATGGATCAAAGCCTCGAAGTGTACATCGCGCTTCGCGAAGTCGGCGAACCCATCCATAAGGACTATGTGACCCTATTTGTTCCCCCTCTATCGCCTTTGCACCACCGGAATGTCAAGGGTGAACCAAATATCTTTTGGCGCAATAGACGGCATGACCGGTAACGCCTTTAACCGCGCTTTGCGTGCACCTTCGTCTATCCACGACCTTGCATCCACGCTCGAAAACGGCGATAGCTGCATAATGTCGGTAAGGTCGATTGGTTGAGTAGCAAAATATATTTTCAGGTAGCCCACGTCGACGTCCTGGCCTTCATTCAATGAGTACGTAAATGGCTCTGTCCCTCCTGGCCCGTATCCAATCGTAAACACCCCATCTTTCTTGAGTGGAGCTTCAGGGTTACCGGCCGCAGACTGCGTATAGTATGGAACTAAACCATGTCAATTATCGCTCGAGAGACAACTAGTAGAGCCGCTCACCTATATTAAGACTGCCATTATTGAACAAGAACGCGTTTAGGTATAGATCTCTTGTAGTGTTATTCGTGATTTTGACGCCGTACGGCGCGTTTGGATCAACAACGAAGTCGATAATGTCCGAGGATCCCATATTCGGATCCTTTCTACAGAATCCTGGTTCGACAGGGAATAGGAGTGGCAGTCCGCATTCGTCGAACTCTCTCTCCGACTCTTGCAAAAGGTAGAAGTCGACAGACACACCGCCCTCAGTATCAACTTGATCGTTTACTTTGGAGAGATCGAGGTACCAGTAGTAGTGAGCTACGGCGCCCAATGCATGACCAAGGTCATCGAGAGCGATTTTGAAAGAGAGTTCTGTCAATCCGAACCGTTCCAGCTTTTGATCCAGGACTTTGAGAACGACAAGATCATTTTCCAACGCTACTTCTAACTTTGCTAATTTGGGATCCTGGACAAGTCTGAATTTCGGCGCGTTCTCCTTCACGCCTATCCGTCGAAGGGTCTCCTCGAGCATGTCCCCTCCCGGACTTAGGTAGAGCGGCAGGTTGCCGACGCGAGTGACTTTTGCGAATGAAACATTCACGAAACATACGGGTGAGATCAAAGTGGTCCGGAAACCCTCGATCACGGCAGTATCGTCGACCATCACAACACCCAGGTTATGCTTCTGTTCGTTATACAGGGTGAACTCCACTCCGAGAGAAATGCCGTGTGCCAAACCAGCTCCAATAACATATCGACCAAGGTCATCAACACGAACAGAGTGGCGAACTTGTCTCCCTGCGGGTACTCTTGCATCGAATATGACACGATGCTGATTGAATCCTTCACAATGAGGATTCTGTCTAGGTGGGTGAAAAGTATGAACGTCGGAAGCTTTGCAAGTGCTCGAAATCTCTTACTTGTTGAGACGGACACGTTCGAGAACTTCAGTATACGTGAGATCATCGATAGCGCTGTTTTTGAGCACTTCTAAAAGCGCAGTGGTGAACTGACCACGCCCATCGCGCTCATAAGCGGACTCATTCTTCCCACAGGCGGCCAAAAGGACGTGCGACTGGAGACCATGATAGGCAAAGCCAGGGGCCATCTTTCCACTCCGACCCCGCCAAATATCCCAATCGAGGTCTGCGGGGATGTCAAGATTAAGATCGATGGCGCGAGGTACGTATCCTTCATGGTTAGTTCTAGTACCAGACGCAGAATGACAACAGTCAAGAATAACACACTTGATACGTTGGAATCGGCAAACAAAGAAAACGGACGTGATATGTTCACGCACGATGTTATCTCCTCTCACTTTGGCGATATCTCCAATCAGGGCACCGATAGTGCGATCCGGAATCGGAAGGACGTCAGATTCCTTGTAATCTTGAGGAAGTAAACACTGGATATTTTTTTCTGTGACATCCCGTGGCAACCATGAAGATGGAGCGAGGAGTTCTCCCCCGTGCCCGGCATAAAATATTACGATAGGATCACCTTCGCGGATCCGCGGATCACTCTTCAAATCCTTGAAGGCCTTGATTATCGCATCACGAGTCGCCGTGGCATCAAATAGTGTACGGATGTGATCTTCGGGAACCTGTAGGACTTCGACCAAGTACTGCTTCATCGTCTTTGCATCGGCAACTGCACCACGAAGCTTTCGACAGTTCACGTAATCATCGATGCCGATGACCAGTGCAAAGAAGTTTTCCTTTGGTCTTCCAGAGTGATCGACTGGGTCCATGTTGATATATGAGTCGAAAGGCGCCGAGAAGCACTGCAAGAGACGGCGTGGCGCGGGAATACGAGATTGACGTGAATGGCACTGCATAATTCACCTCAGTTATTCACTACCTCAAAAGTGACTGGAAAAATACTAACTGACTTTCAACCGTGATGAGAAAAGGGTCTGGAATGAGCGTCCAGGGCGACATCTTCGTCTTCGACTATTAAGTTTAGGTTACAACAAAGCAACACAGCGCGACCATAACCGAGGATGACAACGTACATTTTTAGTAGTATTTATATGGTTCTAATAGTACCCCCGGAGTGTTACGAAAAAAGCCCGCTAAGTCGAGAGTCTGGTCGCTTCCCCCTCTTCCAACCACTCATTTCCACTTTCCCCTTATAGCAAGAATATTTGCCCAGCACCACAGACAACTAAAAGTATCCTACCTTAATGCATCAGAACGATGGACGCACGGTTTCGGGTGCTTGGGTATACACGCTAGCCAGTCCATCAGGATCAGCATGTCGCATCTTCGAAGTACGTTGCCCTCCATCTTTACCCTCCGTCACAGACGCTCTTGATTTTAACTACAAGTCTCCGATCTCACCAGTTTTCGGTAAAACGGCTGCAAGCAGACCCGTCAGCCACCAAATCCGGGTATCTCAGTAATCTTGCCATTCAATATTCCGCTCGGTTCGGGTGTCCAGTGCAGTTCTAGACATCACTAATCGTTACCCGCTCTTCCAACAACTGGTTCCCATTTTCCCTTGATAGCACGAATTGGTCAGTATGACGGACGCCAAAAGTATTCTACCTCAATGCATCAATGCGCCCCTCGGCTTTCTCAACGACTCCGCAATCCCCAAGTACGTCTCCGCGAGTTGGACCTGGTCCAAACAATGACTTGACGAGCGATGCGAGAATGGTGTACGCACCGTATCAAGCGCTTGGGTGTACGAGGACTACGGGACGACCGCTACCGGCACCAGCGCATCTCTCAGCGCAGTGTTCAGCGCATCACGCGCAATCTCCGCCACGCGACGCAGGTACGCGGAGGCACCATCCGGACCAAAGCATACGGCGTGGAACGATACTGCTTTTCCGTGGTTAGCTGAATCGATGTGATTGATGCATGAAAGATGATACTCACCCAAGTCGAATGACCGACCGACACATGTCCTGCCACCGTCAGATAGGAAAATGATGACCGGAGATCTATTACGGGGAGGGTTTGATCGCTGAAATTGATAGAGCGAAAGAGCGGGCGTACCTCTCCGTGCTCCATGACCGCCTGCGCTTGTCGAACCACAACTGTAAAGTTGGTGCCCACCATAAGCATCGTATTCCAGGAGTGGGTCCAACAACCGATCTGGTATGCTCGTAAAGTCGTTGACGATCGGGGTCACGACGATATGGTCAAACAGAATCACGCTGTATGCATCCCGCCGTGCAGAGTTCGAGCTCGTCACCGCTGTCGCACGTGCCCAAAAGGCGTACGTCGACGAAAGCACAGCGCCATATCGATTGTCTGTGATTCGGCCGATTCGTGCGGTTGCCGGCGTATTGGGAAGTGACTTTCGGTCCTCCTCATACATGGAGCCCGAGCTATTGAAAAGAGAATACTATGGCCAAAGTACTTTGGATGAGGGGAACCAAAAACTCACCGATCAGCAACAAAGATTCTAAAAAATTAGAGTCAATCTTGGGCCGCACATGTTGTAGGTGGATGGATGAACCTACACATGAAAAACTTGTTGCACCACGACCGGATTTCTGCATGCAAACTGATGCCCGTCCTGCGACACATAACCAGCACCCACAAGCGCAGTATTGGGACCCGGCGGAGCATGGAAAAGGGGCAGGACGCAGTAATAAGGTACAGCCGCATCGCCACCAGCAGCCGAGCGTTCTGGACCTATCCATGATATTCATAAGACAGAGTTCAAATTGCACGACGGCATTCGCATACTTCCACACATGGCATCACTACGATCTTGTCGACCATCAATCATGATCGGAGACGGGAAAAGAGCGTACCACTTGGCAAAGTTGGTTTGTTCTTCTTTCGAGTATGGGTCCCTGAAACCTGTTCTAAACGATTCAGTTAGACAATCGGTCAGCGAACGCGTTCAAAATGCCACTCATCACTTCGCTTCCAGAAGAGACAGTGCGTGAGCACGTCCTTGGGTCTGTCGGGGCGAGGCTAAAGTTTTCTCGTCAGATGCTGCAGCTCGTCGTTGGCAATGCATTCCGATTCCGTTTGCACACAACAATAGTCGATATGGACGTATCATCCCATCGCAGAACAAATGAGGTTACACATCATCGGAGCGCCTTCATCATTGGCCGAGAACTTGCGCCCTTCGATTTCTAGCGACTCGTCTTCCGCCCCGCCCAAGGTCAGCGAGTACGTGACATGGAACCATGATGCGTCTCGCGCTCTCGTTGTAGGTGGCCTTTGGGTAAGTCGTCAACATGAAGGCAGAATCCTCGATCCCGCGCATACCACTCACCGAGAGGGAGAGTACAATAGTAACTGCAGTTCTCACATCTATAAAGTTCTGAGGAAAAGAACGTTTTGAAGTATTTCGGTGACATACCTCGCTTTGCAAAAATGAATGAGATTGGATCCAAACTATGGTTATGAGAACCCTCGTGCTTCGTGTCGCCAGGCGGGATAGGTTTGATGCATCTCAAACATTTCGCGATTGGATGCCGCCAACCCGGTGTAAAGAACCCAAACATCCAAAGCGAACCTTGGGACTACTACAAGAACATCAGCACGAAAACATAAACGTCAGACGAAACGATGTACCTTGGTATACTGGAACGTTTCATTACTACCGGTGAAGGTCGCCTCAATGGAGAGCGGCGCCGTTCCAATCTTGCATATGCCCGGGACGTCACAGTTCACAGTACATAAATGTTCCGAATGCCTTTAGTTCTGTTGAAGAACAGACCGTCCGATATAGGTTCCCTTTAAATATTTTCACTACGATAATTACCTTACGTTTCTTTTTTTAGCTTCGGCGCACGATAACATGCACAACACGCTTACAGTACTCTCCCTCCAGTCCTGTGTTCACTACGACTGGAGGTATGTTCGTACTACTTACTCATCTCTCTTTTCGCTCACGTGTACATAGTCTTATGCATATCCATCTTCAGAATTTTATTAACGAAGTGGATTAAAAGGTAACACCCCACACTACAAACTCGTGTCATGCACCAACAGATTATTACGGTAAAGCTCGGCCAACTTAGTTGGCTACTACCTTGATGCCGACAACAATGGAGAGGCAGAGATTGACAAGGCCGTTCACAACAATGATGATAGGACCCAGCACACCAGTAAGAGTGGCATTGACGAAAACGTTGAGGCATCCCACGAGATCCAAAATGGCGTTACTTGAGTACGGTGTTAGCATGCAAATTACTTTCAGGTGAAATAAAAAAAAAAAAACGCACAGCAAATTGCAGACCACGGTTTGGATTGTAGCAAAAGCATCCGCACCGAGGTATGTCACGATTGCAACTAGCGTGTTTAGGACCGTGGCAATAAGCTAAGATACCAACAGCAAATTAATGGCGAACATGAAAGTCGTTTGAATGTCTTACAGCAATGAGACCGTAGATCGTTGCACAGAGATTGGTAAGGTCGAGGCCAGTCAAATCGACAGAAACAGCAGCCTTGAGTTGGTCAACACAAGTCGATACAACAGCATTGATCTTGACTACAATGCCAGAGACCGCATCAGGGGTGCAGGAGTCGCCCTTCAAACCCGCTGTACAATTGGTGAGAATCGTTCGTAAAAAAGACTGTCAACGGGAACATACACAACTCCACGCTCAGAGGCTGGATGTTGGCGGTGGCATTGGCGATGATAGCAATGACGGGCTGAAGAGGTGCATCGTTGCCATTGCCGCCCATCGAATGGGGAACACAGGAGGTGTCGGCCGGAGTGGGGGCGGGAGCGGCAGCAACAAGGCTGGCAGCGGCCAAGATGAAAGCGGGGATGAAAGAGAGGACGCGCATTGTGAACGAGTTGTAAAGATTGACGGGTTGTCGAAAGACTGGAGTGAATAGAAAGGAAGAAGGAAGAAGACGATGCTGAGGGACAAAAGTACAGACTGGGTACAAGTTTTATACCTCTCGCAGCGCATATTCCCGAACTCCGATGTGGATCTAGGCCTTGACGGAGAGTTGGTGAATAACGACATGGGCGGACGAGCCGATCGCTTCAAGTTGGAAGTCACTGTCGCAACTGAACGGACCGACCTGACCTAATCGTGTACTGCGCTCTGTCTATCTGATGAGAAACGCGTCAATCAGTTGGCTTCTGCCCGACGAAGGAACGTCTGCAGGCAAGCCATAATATCCAATTTCGAGCGGAAACAGACGGCTGGTCGAACACGGGCGCGTACAGTCGAGACCAAACGTACTAACGTACACTCACGTAACAACGCGGCGGCGAGCTCATCCCAAGTTCTTCTACCCAGATCATATCATGTAGATGGGCCTATCACGGGTAAGCTTTTCAGAAAAGGTGATCGTTGATTCGATCGACTTTAGAGTGACTTCGAATGAGGCTTCGGAGAACTTTGGAAAATAACAAATGCAAATAAGGTCTCTGAAAGACTCTTGCACGAACGTTTTTCGTTTATCGGCCATCGTTGTCTGTGACTCAGGTTCTCTATGACTGCGATGACCTTGCAAACTGGACGCAGACAGAATTTTTGCCAGTTTTTAGGATTGCACGCATTGCATCATCCGTCAGCAGAATGGCTCTATCGCATTCCATCCACTGATATTTATAAGCCTCACCGGTCCATGACTGATTCTAACGGTAAGCCAAGTTGATCCCCATGCTGACTGAGCACCGGACCGCATGACCCCAGTGGGGGTATATAAATACCTTTGACAACTCCCTCGCTCACCATCGCATCGCACGCATTCCACCATGCCCCCTACGACTGCTACCCTCAAGTACTTCTCCCTCCCTGCCGACGGCTCCCGGCCTTACAATCACATCAACGCTGACAGTACTACCGGCGAGCGTGACCGCAACTGGGAGGAAGACGAGCACGTCGTCGATAT
>JBBPMM010000732.1:0-14213 GCA_038090335.1 Solioccasus polychromus
ATAGAGTCCCTCTGGGGCGAACATATTCGCTCCCCAACTACCCTCAGACTATCCCCAGGTGGCCAGGACTAGCAGTCCATTCAACCACCTTTCAGTCTATTCACCATGCACTATCCTTCTACCTATAAGTAGGTAGCTCTCTTTCCCATGTACCTCAGCTAGTTCTACGCAATCCAAGCCTAGTAACCAGTACACCGCTCGAAGGGAGTGAGACCACCACCATTCCAGTCCTCCAGGCTACTGTTCTCAGAGGTTTCATTACACATTGAGGTGTAACTTATCAGGTCCTGCTCTTTCTCGCTACCGTTCAACAGGACATCCCGTACGGGCATGTTGATACCCTTTATTGGGAGATGACCATCCTTGTAGTAATCATCCTAGGATTACCCAGAAGACGTATTAGCATCATCCACTGAGTATATCTCATTGGTTACTAGCTGAGTTACTAGCCTCAGCATAACAATCTGGATGGATGACTATCAAGAGTTCGTCAGGGAACTCAAGTCCAATTTTGGTCTGCACAACCCAGTCGGAGATGCAGAGCACCAGTTGGACAACTTGTTGATGAAAGACAACCAGTGGATCAATAAGTATGTGGTTGGGTTTGACTGTCTGGCTGCTCAAGTTCATGGTTACGGAGAAGGAGTACTCCGCCACATCTTCTATAATGGCTTGCCAGATAGGATCAAGGACGAGATTTCTAGAGTCGGAAAACCTGCTACCCTTCAAGATCACCACTCCCTCGCTCAAACTATTGATGCATGCTACTAGGAATGAAAGTCTGAGATCTCTTGTCAGAATAAGGACTCCTCGACCTCCGACTCCTCGTTCAAACCATCCAACTCCTCCACCTCTCGTCCCAATAAATCCTCCGCTCAGACCTCTGCTACTACTCCACCTGCGAAGGATAAATCCACTTCCACCCCTAAATCTGGCAATGGCAAGAACTCTGCCAAGTTGTCTACCTCCGATGCCCCTTCCCACCTGGGCAAGGATGGAAAATTGATGGAAGCAGAACACCAGTGCTGCTTCAAGGAGAAACTTTGCATGTTCTGTGGTCAGCCAGGACATAATGCCAAAGAATGTCCTAAGGCCACCTCAAAGGCAGCTAAAGCGAAGGCCCGCACAGCCAAGGCTACTCTGTCTGAGACTCCCACCTCCACAGAGTCAAAAAAATAGTCAGCAATCCCCAGTGCTCAGCATGGGCTGGAGATTGCATTGACTCCTACTGTGCCTCGACGGAGCTAAGACTAAATGTGTCTGCTTTTTCTGATCCAAATTCCCTTATGCCTTGTCTCCATTCTCACCTATGATACCTCGTCAGTCTCCACCTTAATTGATTCTGGTTCCACCAACTGCTTCATAGATTCCACCTTTGTACTTAAACATGCAATCAGTACTTGTGAAGTTACTCTGCTTTCACTTCGACTCCTTGATGGAAGTTCCAACTCCCACATTACTCATGCATCTGACCTCAGTATATGTTTTCCCTCTGGCAATGTCACCTCCATGACATTCTATGTCACTTCACTGGATTCCTCTTGTCCATTAGTCTTGGGACATAACTGGCTCACCTGCTACAATCCGTCGATTGATTGGGTATTGAACCACATCAGCATTCTGACTACTGAGCAATGAGTGCTAGCAGCAAAGGTGCCTCCCTCCACTCTGTCCACTCCAATGGTTATTCCACCTTGTTTGGACTCTACTCCACTGAACTCCACCGACACGCCTAGTCTGCCCTCTATATCTTTTGTGAATGCAGCAACCTATCAGCATACATGTCATTTGCAAGGATCTTCCCACTTCACCCTTTTCCTCCACCATGGGGACATAAAACTCCACTCTGCTTCCACTGCTCTGCCAGAGCCAATTGATCTCTCTGCAATCCCTTCAGTCTACCATGAGTTTGCAGATGTTTTTAGCAAGGCAAAAGCTGACCAGCTGGTGCCACATCATGATTTTGACTTGAAGATTGATTTGGAAGAAGAAACTGCTCCGCCCTTTGGTACCATCTACTCCCTTTCTCCAACTGAGCTTGTCACACTCCACACATTCATCAATGAGAACCTCTGCTCCGGCTTCATTCATCAATCTAATTCTAGACATGGCACCCCAGTCCTCTTCGTCTGAAAGAAGGACAGTTCTCTCCACTTGTGTGTCAACTTCTGAGGTCTTAACAAGATCACTAAAAAAGATCGCTATCCACTACCCCTCATCTCCAACCTCTTGGATTCCCCCAGCAAGGCTACAATTTATACAAAGATTGACCTCTGCCATGCTTACCACCTAGTCCGCATCACTGAAGGTGATGAATGGAAGACTGCTTTCCACACTTGTTATGGGTCTTTTGAATGGTGTGTAATGCCTTTCAGTCTAACGAATGCCCCTGCTGCTTTCCAGAGGTTCGTCAATAGCATCTTTGCTGACATGCTTGATGTCTGTGTTGTGGTATACCTCGATGACATTCTCATCTACTCTGCTGACATGGACTTGCACACAGTGCATGTCTCTGAAGTGCTCCGCTGCCTCCGACAGCATGGTCTTTATGCTAAACCAGAGAAATGCAAGTTTCATTCCTCCTCTGTCAAATATCTTGGCTTCCACCTCTTGCCTGAAGGTCTGTCTATGTCACCCAACAAAGTAAAAGCAATCTCCGATTGGCCTGAGCCTCACAAGGTGAAAGACATCCAGTCCTTCTTGGGTTTTGCCAATTTCTATCAATGATTCATTCATAATTACTCTGACATTGTCACTCTGCTCACTTGTCTCACCCACAAGGGTACTTCCTGGAATTTCTCTGACAACTGTTGCTCCACCTTTAATAAATTAAAATCTGCCTTTACCTCTGCCCCTATTCTCACCCACTGGATTCCTGATGCTCCACTCATTGTTGAAACTGACACCTCCAACTATGCTATCGCTGGAATCCTCTCTATCATTTGCCCTGATTCAATTCTCCACCCTGTCATGTTTTACTCTCGAATGATGACAAGTTCAGAGCTAAACTATGATACCCATGACAAGGAGCTTCTAGCAATTTTTGAGGCATTCCAACATTGGCGACACTATCTTGAGGGCTCTGCCATTCCCATTGATGTTGTCATGGATCATAAGAATCTTGAGTATTTCTCTGCCAGTAAACTCCTCATGCACCAACAAGTGCAGTGGTCAGAATTTCTTAATCAATTCAACCTAGTTGTTCATTTCTGCCCTGGACACCTTGGTGCAAAACCTGATGCCCTTACTTGATGATGGGACATCTACCCAAAAGAGGGGGATAGGGACTACGCTCATGCCAATCCACACAATTCCTGCCCAATCTTCATCCAAGAACACCTCGCATCCTCCCTTAGAGCAACTTACCTTCTCAACCCTGCACTCCGTGCTGCAGAACTTGTAGATATTGATGATCTTCACTCCGCCATTCACTCCACCCTCAGCTCTGACTCATTGGCACAACGCCAAATGTCAAACTCCACCAATCCTCATTGGGCAGTCAACTCAGACGGATTATTCCACCTTGACAATCGAATCTATGTCCCTGACGTTGACAATCTCTGCCTACACATACTCTGCTTTAAGCATGACCACCCTCTATCAGGTCACTTTGGTCGGAACAAGACACTCGAGTTACTCCAACACAACTATACTTGGCCTGGTGTTTGCACCTTTGTTAAGGATTATGTCAGTTCATGCACTTTGTGTGCACATGCTAAAGTCTCCAGGCATAAACCTTATGGTCTGCTCAAGCAACTCCCCATTCCCAAACAACCTTGGAATTCCATCTCAATGGATTTCATAGAACACCTTCCAAAGTCCAATGGTTACTCTGCCATCTTAGTCATTGTAGACTGCCTCTTGAAGCAAGGAATATTCATTCTGACTCATGACACTATCTCTGCTCCTGAGCTAGCAAAGATCTTTGTCTCCCAGGTCTTCTCCAAGCATGGAGTCCCCAGTCATGTCACCTCTGATAGAGGTTCGGAATTTGTCTCCCACTTCTTCCACTCCCTAGGTAAAGCTCTAGGAATGACTCTTCACTTCACCTCTGGTTACCACCCTGAAGGTGATGGTCAGACTGAGCAGACTAATCAGACTCTCAAACAATACCTCTGAATCTACTGCAATTACCAGCAGGATAACTGGGCTGACCTCCTACCCATGGCTGAATTTGCTTTCAATAATGCTCCTAGTGCAACCACCGGAATTTCACCCTTCTTCGCCAACAAAGGTTACCACCCATCTATATCAGTCAATTCCAACACATCCCTTACCTCCACTAGAGTTCAAGAGTATACCTCTGACCTACAGCAGCTTCATGAATTCCTCTGCTCCGAAATGGCTCTCATCCAAGAGCACTGTCAAGGACCTGCCAATGCAAAGCGCATTCCTCTGCCAGATTTCAAGGTTGGTGATGAAGCCTACGTCAAAGCCAGGTTCTTCCACACCACAAGACCTTCTCTGAAGCTCTCCAACAAGAACCTTGGTCCTTTCAAAGTCATCACCTGACCTGGCACCCACTCTGTCATGCTCTGCCTCCCAGATTCAATGAAGTCCATCCACCCTGTCTTCCACATCTCACAGCTTGAGCTCACAACCCCAAACGTTATTCCACATCAAACTCAAACTCCACCTCCTCCAATCGAGATCGATGGAGAAGTTGAGTATGAAGTATCAGAGATCCTTGACTCAAAGACCAACAGACGATGATGACATTGTCAACTATTGTACTTAGTCCACTGGGCTGGCTATGAAGGAACTGATGAAGAAGCCTCTTGGTTACTAGCTACAGAACTGGATCATGCCTCAGAACTTGTACAGGATTTCCACACGAAATACCCCAACAAGCCTGGTCCTTATTCTGCCCCCAAATCTGCCTAGTTTTCAATCACACTTATTCCACTCGAAGATGAAGAATTATATACAAAACCATATTTACAAAAGCTATGAAAACATCTACACTAATTCTTCTGCTTCTTCTTCACCTTCCTCTGACCTGTTGCTTTCATCCTCTGTCTCTTCCTCATTCTCTTCTGCCCCAACTTCTTTCATCATCACATCCCATGATGATCCCTCTACAAACTCCACTCTGTCTTTCTGTCTCTCCTTCTCCTTTTCCTTCTGCCCCTCTCTCTCCTTTTCCATCTCCTTTTCTCTCTCTGCCCACTTCTGCTTTATCTCCTTCCTCTTTTCTTTCACCCACTCGTCAGATCCTATCTCCCACTGCTCCACATCCATCACCCCGACCGAATGGACCCAGTGCCAGACCATTGTGCAGATGTCTGCCTGGATCTCTGCCATCTTCTCCTCCACCTCCATCCTCCTCTTCTCCACCTCAAACCTCCACTCCCCTAGATGGAGCCTCTTCTCTGCCACCTCCCAAAGCTTCTTCAACTCCTCTCCCCACTGTGAGATCACCTCAGTTAGCATCCTGAAAGCATCCCTCTCATCTTTGTCCTTGCCATCATAATCCATCTCAATGTCTTCTTTGTCTTCATCTGTCTCCACCGATGCCCTCACCCACTTCTTGCCCTTGTCCTGATTCTCCTCCACTACACTCCACCCCCACTTCTGGCCTGTTGCTGCTGTCATCTTGGACAGAGTCCATGAGCAAGTCTTCCGTGCCAGCTGACACGGTTGACATGCCCATGCCCTCTGCTTGTCACTCGGTTGACACTCTGCTGCCTTCCCCATACCCTGGCATCAAGCACACGGCACCTGCACCTCCACACTGCTTCCCTGTGCCACCACAACCTTCTCCACTCATTTCTTAGCGGCCTCCACCTGTCGCACTGCCTCCACCACTCATTGACACTGCTCTTCTGTGTGCTTCCTCTGTTCTTCCTCTGTGTGCTTCCTCTGCTCCTCCTCCAGATGGTGGGCCTAATGTCTATCAGTAATCATTCATGCAGCAATCACTATGGAACTCACTTCTTTTTCATGCTTCTTCTGCACTTTGGCCTCCTCTGCCTTCCTCTTCTGCTCTGCCTTGCACTGCTGCTGCTCACCCTTCTTGGCTGCTGCAGTCACAACATCATCATTGGAGTTGGTGAGCAACTCTTCCTTGGGCACATTCTTCCAGTTGCAGTTGTTGGACATGATGTTGTTGATCAAAGATGGTGATGGTTCAAAGTTAAGTTGTAAACCACACCTCCCCCACCTTTTATATTTACTGGACTACTGTGGACTATCACAAACTCTGCTCTACCACACGTCTTACCTTTTAGGGTCTAATTGGGCCGTCAAGGGTTCCAGCCCTAAAGGGGGGATACTGTCATGGGCATGACAATCCCGATGTTACTCCACCTTTATTCTGACATAGTACTCTGCCCTTATACCTTTTCATTGCTTAACTTTACTCCGCCTCATTTACTCTGCTTTGACCTAGCATTACATTCTAGTTTCTTACACATTTCATCTTGACATCTTCTACCCTAGTTTCATCTTGACATCTCTGTTCCAGTGTCAACCCTGACACCTCCATTCCTGTTTTACTATGACACTTCCACTCCTGTTTCATGACTCAGTTACCAACACTCATTGTTACGGTTTCACCTTACTCATGTATAAATACTGTAGTTTGCTGAGGACTTCTCCTCAGTTTGAATATCAACTAAGTTCCCTGCTATTCTCTCCTGCTCTCCTCAAGTCTTAGCTTGGACTCCTCCCCAACTAAGCATCTGACCTCTCGCTACCTTCGTCCTCTGAAATACAGGACACGAGTGCATAAGAGCGCAGCTCTCCACCCGAGTAGCTGAAGCCAAGTCTGTCCGACCAACCTCTGACCCAAGTCCACCTACTTTGTCCCCCTCTGACTTCAGAGCAAGAGCAGAATAGCATCAGACCTGACACTTGACATCCAGTCATATTCTGGACTGTTGTAGGTAGTAGTCCAGTAGACGTAGAGCATGATGAGGTGTGAAGACTGGTAGTACAGTCAAGAAAATGGTGTGGTAGACAGTATAAACAGTGAGGGAGACAGTTTCCCAATGGTGACAGTAAGTGAGCAAATGGTAGTTGTCATTTCAAATGATGAATACAGAATTTTATAGTCTGGATATGCCCAGACTTCTAAGTATCATATGGAAGAAGTCCCTGATGACATAATGAAAATGACAAAAGGCCCAAACATCAAAAGCAACATCAAAGCCATGAGCATAAGGGTCTAAGTAATAGAAAGGACTTATGAAAAGAGTAATTGAATAATAAAAGGTAGGATAAGGGGTAGTCCAGTCAATATATGTAGTAGTCTGACTGGTCTGTAGTAGACTGGGTGAATGGATGCTCTGAACTATTGTTAGACATAAGGGAATGAAGTTAAACAAAGGAGGAAAGGTGTAGAAAATATAGAAATGAAGGGATATACATGTAGAGGTGCACCAACCTCTACACTGCACTCAAGTACTTTGAGTTGGACTTGCTTGAGTCACAAGCTCCTAACCTCTGACCCTATTGGATGGACAATTGGGGCAAGTTCCTGTTCAAATTACAATCCAACTTCAGTCTGCATGATCCCATTGCTGATGCAGAAGCCTTCTTGGAGCACCTGCAGATGCATGATAACTGTTACGGTTGTGGACCCCTATTCCTTTCTCTTCCTATTCTTTCCGTGTATCTCCTATTTTCTCCAAGTCTCATTCCTATCTCTCCTGTCTTCCGATTTCTTCCGCTTTACCTTGTAGCACCGGAGCTAAGGGTTACCACTTATAGTTAGGAATCCTCTGGAACATTCTAGATAGTTTCCTTTTCCTCCTTGGTCTGTGCACCCTTTCTACCTATAAATAAGTAGACTTTCTCGTCTTTGTACCTTAGCTAGTTCTACGCAATCAAAGTCTAGTAACCAGCAAGCCGCTCAGGACGGGCAAGATTATCACCATTCCAGTCATCCAGTACTCTCTATTAGAAGCCTCCATACTCACTCGGAGAGGAGTATGTCACCAGTTCCTTATCTTCTTCGCTACTATCCTACAGGAGATACCTTCGGGAAGAGTGGACATTTTCTCCTGGGAAAGTGTCACCGTTGTCTGGATTGTCTTAGGTCTTCCACGACGAAGGATTAGAGTCTATCATCAATTCTACCATTTGAGTTACTAGCTGAGTTACTAGCCTCAGCGTAACAAAAGAACTAGCTCTCTTCACCATCCCCTTCTACAGCGGACGGAACCCCCTACCCACCATTACTCCACCCCGTTCCCCCGCCTACCCTTCACCCTACCAGAAGGAGAAGAAGACCCATAACCCTTACTCCATCCCCTTCACTGCCACCTCTTCTTCCATCCCACTCGAGCGAACCACATCGCTCCCTAACCTGTCTCACGAGGAGACCCCTATTGACGTCGAGCAAGACCCACAACAGGAAGTTGATTGGGAGCAAGAGCTTGACGACAAGCAGGACGCTCGACTTGCCCAGACTTTATCCACAGAAGGATATGACGACGAAACAGTAAGGAGAAGAGTAGAAGCTTCTCAGGAACAGAGACGTGCTTACGTAGAAGAAGAAGAAGCTCGGAGGACAGCTGAATATCTCAACTGTCGATGAGAAGAAATGGCAAAGGGCACGGAACTCAAAGCCGGACTCCCGGATGACTTCTCAGGAGAATCCGAAGACGCTGTATGCTGGATGCTTGCCATGAAAGCGTATTTCAAGATGAACGGTGATCTCTATGATGATAAAGCCATGATGCTCACCACGCTTAACAAGATGAGTAAGGGACGAGGAAAGGTCTTCTCCAAAGGATGGTTCTATCGCCTGGAAAGCCCCACTATTCCAGATGATCAGCGAACCTTTAACGTTATGGCCGCAGACTTCACCAAGACCTTTTTCCCCTTCGACACCGCCAGTAAGGCCCAACAAACCATCCATAATCTCACCCAGAATACTAAGGACAAAGATGGCTTCGCCAAATATGTCGCCGACTTCTCCTTAGCAGCTGCTCAGACGGGACTTGCCGATGAGGAAGCCCTTATCGAATACTTCAGGAGAGGTTTAGATGAAAAAATCACTACCAACATCCTCTCTATGGCTACGGTCCCCACCATGCTCCGAGAATGGATGGATCAGGCCAGCAAGTTTAATGCGCAGCAGGAGCGTATAAAGGATATGCGAAAGGGTTTAGGGTGGAGGAACTTCTCGAACGATAGGAAGGATCCCAACACCATGGAAGTCGATGCCATTCGACTCTCCCCTGTCGAGAAAGCTCGACACATTAGAGAAGGGTGGTGCTTCATCTGCCATAAGAAGGGCTGCACCACTCGCAACCATCCTCGTGACGACAAGAAGGCCGAAGGAACCACCCCTCCTCGTTCCAATAATCCTTTCAGAAACCAGACCAGGGCGGTGACCGTCACCGCTCCCGATCCCCCTAAGGCACCAGAACCTCCCCCATCTTCCAACCTCAACAGGTACCTAAAAGTCCTCGAAGGACGAAAGATAGATCAGAAGGAACTCGTCAGAGTCCTCCAAGAGTGCTTCGAGGAAGACGAGATGAGGGCATCTAGGATGTCCACCAACGAAAGGATTCAGGGTTTTTAGAACGGAGGAAAGTATCAGTGTCTTCTCCTCCCGAACGTTCCGCTCCTATCATTTGTACTAGTAAGAAAGAGAAATCTATTCAAATTCCCATCTCTCTTTCCCATGGAACAAAAACCACTGAAATCAACGCTCTCATCGACTCGGGTGCCACCGAAAACTTTATCGATCCTATTACTATCGCAAAGTATCAGTTCCCCACTTGACAACTTCCTTCTCCTATTAAAGCCTCAAATGCCGATGGATCCACCAATAAAGGGGGCTTCATCCAAAAAGAAGCCATCCTAGTCATCAATATGGTAGGGCAGGAGGAGGTCATGCGGTTCCTTGTGTTAAATTGTGGAGGAGATTGGGTTATTTTGGGAATTCCCTGGTTTTCCAAGGTAAATCCTCGAATCGATTGGACTAATCGAATCGTCGATATTCCCCCCCTTTTTGAAAATGATAACGCCGAGGGAGAAGCCTTGGAACAACGATATCTGGTCGAATCATTGTGAAAGACTACTATCGCTACAGAAGCAGCTATAGCCGCACCCAAGAAGGAGAAAACCTTACCTCCCAAGTATAACGAGTACGCCTCAGTCTTTGAAGAAAAAACTCATGATCTCCTCCCCCCATCTCGACCCTTCGATCATGGTATCGATCTAGATGACTCCTTTGTTCCAAAGATCGCCAAAGTTTACCCCTTAAACCCTAAAGAGATGGAGACGTGCAAAGAATTTGTAGATGAACACCTCCGAACAGGACATATTGTCCCCTCTAAATCTCCCCAGGCCTCTCCCTTCTTCTTTGTCCCGAAGAAGGACGGCTCTCTACGACCTTGTCAGGATTACTGATATCTAAATTCCCATACAATTAAAAATGCCTACCCCCTTCTCTTAATCTCCGATCTCTTGGATAAGCTAAAAGACTCCACGATCTTCACCAAGTTCGATGTTCGATGGGGATACAACAATGTCCTTATCAAACCAGAGGATCGATGGAAAGCAGCCTTCATCACACCCTTTGGACTCTTTGAACCCACGGTCATGTTCTTCGGTTTATGTAACTCTCCTGCCAATTTTCAGGCGTTCATGAATGATGGCTTCCGAGACCTTATCTCAGAAGGGTGGGTAGTCATCTATATGGATGACATCCTTATCCATTCCTCCGACCCCATTCTACATACTGAACGGACTAAACGAGTTCTTCAACGTCTTAAAGACCTTCACCTTTGTCTTAAGCTTTCGAAATGCTCCTTTGACGTCGAGGAAGTAGAATATCTCGGGATGGTGGTTGGACACCACCAAGCATCCATGGACCCCACTAAACTAAAGGCCATCCAGGAGTGGCAACCACCAACGACAGTAAAAGCAGTCCGCTCTTTCCTAGGGTTTTGTAATTTCTATCGGAAGTTCATTGCAAACTTCTCCACCATCGCGCAACCTCTTATTGATCTCACCAAGAAGTCATCTGCCTGGGATTGGTCTAGGTCTCACGAAGAAGCTTTCCGAACTCTCCAACGTATTTTTATGTCCACTCCAGTCTTACGCCTCCCGGACACTACCTCCCCCGTCTTCCTAATGACTGACGCTTCCCTCGTGGCCACCGGGGGCGTCTTGATGCAAAAGGATGCTAATGGGGACCTTCACTCCTGTGCTTATCTGTCAAGGACTCTATCTCCTACGGAACGGAACTATGACATTTACGACAGAGAGTTACTAGCTGTCATCCATGCTCTTTATGAGTGGCACCATTACCTCCAAGGAACGTCCCTTCCAGTCACAGTTCTTACCGATCATAAGAATCTGTCCTATTTCCATGAACCACGAAAACTTTCCCAAAGACAGGCTAGATGGCTCTTCTTCCTTCAGGATTTCGATCTTCACTTCATTCATCAACCAGGAACCCAGATGGGTCCTGCTGATGCGTTGTCCCGCCAGAATCATGTAGACACTGCTGACGATAATCAAGCTGTCACTCTCCTCCCTGATAACGTCTTTATTAACGCCATAGATCTTGCTCTTTCCGACAAGATCACTCAATCATCCTCTACTGATCCCCTTGTCCTCGATGCCATCTCAAAGTCGATGGAGAATTCTCCATTATTTCCCTGATCTTTTCCCCAAGATTGGTCTTTTGTGGATGGGAAACTCTATTTTCGTAATCGCCTCTATGTTCCTGACTCCCTTCGCCATGAAATCGTCTCCTCCGTCCACTCCTCCTTTGCTGGCAGCCATGGTGGCATTTTCCGCACTCACGCCCTTGTCGCCCGAGATTTCTGGTGGCCTGGCCTTTCTACCTTTGTCCGTCGCTTCGTCACTGGCTGTGCTACGTGCCAGCAGAACAAAGTGAACACCCATCCTACCATACCCCCTTTGTTCCCCATCCCATCATCCACCTCTTGCCCCTTCAAACAGATCTCTGTTGATCTTATCACGGATCTTCCCCCCATTCGCGGTTTTGACTCTATTTTGGTCATGGTCGACCACGGCCTTATGAAGGGGGTAATTTTCACTCCTTGCTTGAAAAGCATTGACGCCGAAGGCGTAGCACAACTCTTTTTGGAGAAAGTCTTCCCTAGATATGGACTCCATGATTCCGTTATCTCCGATAGAGGACCACAGTTCACATCCGCCTTCGCACGAGAGTTATTCCAACTTCTCGGATACAATTCACAGCTCTCTACCGCCTACCACCCTCAGACCGATGGGGAGACTGAACGCACCAATCAGTCCCTAGAAACCTATCTAAGGATATTCTCCGAAGGCCGCCCAGATAAATGGGTAGACCTATTACCACTGGCCGAATTCTCCCACAACTCCAACGTCCATTCATCTACTCAAAAACCCCCATCTTGGAAGATCCACAACATCTTTCATGCATCCCTCTTATCACCCTATCGGGAAACACCGGAACATGGACCCAATTTCCTAAAACCGCCGTCAGAAGAGATAGAAGGAGAAGAAGAATGGGAAGTCAAAGACATCCTGAATCACCACGGAACACGAGGACAGTGACAATATTTAGTGAAGTGGAAAGGGTACTCTTCTGCTGAGAATACCTGGGAACCAGAATCTAATCTAGGAAATGCCTTGGAAATGCTCGAAGAGTATAAAACTTGACGACACCTTTGAAGCTCTGCTAAACCATTTTTACACCTCCATTCATCTGTCACATTATCTCTCAAATCATGCCTTCCCTTGCTGTCTATGCAGAACGCCTCCCAGTCTCATACCACCGCATCCTCTTTGCTACTGTCCTCGCCGATCCTCAACCCCTTTTCTGTGTGGAACATGACCCTCTCTGGTCTCAGGCGTCCTCGTTGCAGACGATGGTGCACCTATACCATCAGATTTACACCACTGACCTCTTGCTCCAACGATCTTGCACTAGCCCCAACTCCGCATTCACTCGGGCCATAGACCATTCTACCCAACAGACACTAGATCATCTCCTAGACCTCATGTACCAAGAGGGCTTTTGGTTTTTCGTGAACTGCATCCCAACTTCCACTATACCCATTCTTCAGTCCCTCATTGATGGACTCACCCCTCTCGAGGAAACCCAGTATCAGGGATACCCTCTCACTGTCACTACCGGGATCGAACCCTGGTTCTTACTCTCTTCTCCCTCCTCACCGAGCCCTCCTTCCACTCCTCCTTCTTCCGCTCCCACTCGACGTCCTCGTCGTCGCCCTTGTCGCTGACCCACTCCCTATTCTGTTCCTACCCAACCTCGTCTTTCGTCCTATGACGATACTCCTGCCTTGCCCATACCTGAGCCCGCCAGACCTACCTGGACCCCTCAACCAGAATGGGATACTCCGGTCTCGGCCTATGACAACGATACCCATCTCCCTATCCTCCCATCGACCCCTCCTCGCTCCCCTTCTCCTTCTCCAGGAACCTCTTCTCACCCTATTGACGTCGACGCTATCTCCGACACCCCTGTCCACTCTGGACAGTGTTTTAAATGCCAACAATGGGGTCATTGGTACCAAGAATGCCGCAAGTATCGCTGTCCCAAATGCTACTTATGGGCTCTGGGACACTTAGGAAGTCATTGTCAAGGCCTCCCTTGTGACGGTTGTGGAGTCAGAGGGCATAAGGTAACTTATTGCCCCAATATTTCCACTAATCCCCCAGAACTTTCTTGGGTTATCGAGGAAAATTCCTCCTCGGGCGGTGAGAATAACTCAGCTCAGTGAGCTGATAGCTACGAAGGGGGTAATGTTATGGTTGTGGACCCCTATTCCTTTCTCTTCCTATTCTTTCCGTGTATCTCCTATTTTCTCCAAGTCTCATTCCTATCTCTCCCGTCTTCCGATTTCTTCCGCTTTACCTTGTAGCACCAGAGCTAAGGGTTACCACTTATAGTTAGGAATCCTCTGGAACATTCTAGATAGTTTCCTTTTCCTCCTTGGTCTGTGCGCACCCTTTCTACCTATAAATAAGTAGACTTTCTCGTCTTTGTACCTTAGCTAGTTCTACGCAATCAAAGTCTAGTAACCAGCAAGCCGCTCAGGATGGGCGAGATTATCACCATTCCAGTCATCCAGTACTCTCTATTAGAAGCCTCCGTACTCACTCGGAGAGGAGTATGTCACCAGTTCCTTATCTTCTTCGCTACTATCCTACAGGAGATACCTTCGGGAAGAGTGGACATTTTCTCCTGGGAAAGTGTCACCGTTGTCTGGATT